>JADRCD010238602.1:0-19996 GCA_019843815.1 Montemys delectorum
TTGTGCATGCCTTTTATCACAGAACTCAGGAGGCAAAAGCAAATGGATCTCTGTGTGTTCTAGGCCAGCCAAGAGTACATAGTGAGATCTGTCTCATTAAAAACAGACAAAAAAAAAGTTTTTAATAGCTTCTTTCAGTTGAATATCTATAAATAAATAAATAAATAAATAAAATAAAAATACTACCCCCACCTTCCAAGTCAGTGCAAAAATCCTGAGATGTCTCCTGATATCCATAATCAACCAGCCATTTGTACCCTTGCCATTTCCCCTAATATACTTACTAATGTCCCAAGCTTATACATTGTTTATTCTCATCCCTGCATCAGGAACTATGAGCACATGGAATGGTCTCATTTAAAATGTTTTAGTGCAAATTTTAAGCAGTCCTAGAACCTTACATCTTTAGATGATAACTTCGTGTCTCATTTCACTGAGAAATGTGAAGCTGACAGTAGAGAACTGGTTCTTCCCACAGGCAGATCTCCTGCACTGAGTCACCACTTCCCGACTCTTGTAACGTCCCTGATCCTGCTGAAGGCAGGCGCCTTGATTTGAGAATTGGATTCCCATCTTCCCTTTCCTCAAAGGGAAGTTATATTCTAAAACCACACACCCTGGCTTACCTACTTGTATTTTCCTTCTCTAATAGAATTATCCTTCTGTGTACTATTTTAAATTTTTATTGAAAATATATTTTTCCATACCATATGCTCTGATCCTTGTTTCTTCACCTCCCAAGACCTCCGAGGTCCCCCCACCACTTCCCCTACTAGTGACTGAAAAACTTCTGCAGTTGCTCCCAGCTTACATAAGACCTTTCTCCTTCACCTCAAAACAAGCGCCCATTTTCCTACTTTTCTTTCTGAGAAGACTTTACAGTAGACTGCCTAAGCTCACCAACTCCTCCTCTCTCACTGCTGTGTCTTTTTCTTCAGTCAAATCCTTGTCATTGTGTCTCCACTGGAAGAATTCTCCCGTTGAGGTGGCCGGTGCCTTCCACCGTCCCAACAATTCTTAGTTCCTGTCTCTCTCAGTGGTATTTTATGAAGTTGATTACAATTACCTTCTGCAAATGGTGGGGCGCAGGGTAATTCCATAGCGCCAGTCATTTCTTTCCAGTTTCCTTTGCTATCCCCAGCCCTCCCCCTTCTCCAGAGTCTCCTCAAAGCCATCCTTGGGCATCTAACCTCACGCTGATACCTCGTCTGAGGACTTGGCTTGGGAAGCTGTGTGAAAGGTAATTCTTACAGTGTCCTCTTTATTTCATACTCTAGCTATGATCACCCATCTTATCCACTTAGAATTATTTAATGGTCATCTCCAATTTAACTGGTTAAAATAGTCTTTGATTTCCTCTTCAGTCAGCTCCACATCTGGTCTTCTATCATTCATTTAGAAGCAGCATTAATCCTTCATCTACCTTGGAAAGTCTCTAACTACATCCTGAAACAGGCACCACTAAATTCCCTCACTGCCGCCCCTGTGGTCTAAGACACCATATCCATCTCCTGGTTAATCTCCTGTGGTAACCTGCCTGGTGTCCTTGTTTTTGTTCTGTTCCTTCATCTCCAAGCACATTGATCACCTTTCTGTTGAAATGACAAAATACCTGATAGAAAAAAAACAAAAAACAAAAACAAAAACAAAAACATGGAAGAGGAGCTGTTTAGTTTGGCTCTCGGTTTCAAGGGGCACAGTCCATGGTTACTTAGCTCCATTTTCTTCTGATTGCGGTGAGGCAGAGCATCGGGTTGTTGGACGAGGCCCCTTACCTCATGGAAGCTGGGAATTGAAAAGAGAGTTAGGAGAAGGAACTGGGGTTGAGAGATACTCTTCAAGGAAACTCCTACTTCCTCCAATGCCTCCAGAGCTGGCTGTGAATTCACAGATGGATTGACCCATGGGTGGATTATAGCCCTCAGGATTCAGTTGCCTTCTAAAGGAGCCACTTCTGAACACTGCTGTGTTAGAGGACCCACTTTTAACCCAGATGCTTTTGGGAAATATTTTAGATCCAAACCATAATACCACCCTTCAGTCTGCTCTTTTACAGAGTACCAGGAGTGCTCTTAAAGTACCTTTGATTGCATCGTTAGTGAGCAGGATAAAGTTACAAATGCCTTGTCTTGTCCTTAAGCTCTCTACTCCTGGCTACTACCAATTCCTCCTGATGTTCTCCTCGGGTACTGTACACAGCTACATTAGCTCAGCCCATGTTCTCTCAGTGTGCCCAGCTTAGGCTAGTCTCATGGGCTTTGCCTTCTATCTGGAACTCATCTCTGAGATCTTCACAGGCCTTACTTGCTCTGCCAACTTCAGGGAAAACAAATCACCCCTTTTCAAACATTGTTTCTTAAAAATGCCTTTTTTTTTTTAGTGGCCTAATTTTCCTTCCATAGATAGCCACCTGAAGTTATATTTTTAATTATCAGTTAACAGTTTTTCTTTTCGCTTCTACACTGGAAATCAGGTTCCACGATGAAAGGGACACTTTAGCTAGTGCTGGGCCACAAAGCACTCTTGAGTGAGTGAGTCTTAGAGACCTCAAGAGGTTAGATGGCTCACCAGAATCTGAACTCACTGCCTAAGCGGTCTTCAAGTGCTGACCTGCACTAAATCGAGCCAAAGGCCTTCTAAGAATAATAGACTTTAGTAGAAAGCAATCCCTGCAGTGTAGCGCATACCAGGGACCTCTTCCAATGCTTGTTAGGAGTTGCATACAGAAACTCTCAATGATCCCTGTTAATCAGCTAATTTGCCTGTTTCCGTCAATAGTTACAGGCTATTAGTTTCTCTTCCTAGTCTCCATCTCACGAGGCTTACAAGAGCTTGCTTTTAAACAGAATTTCCTTTGCTTGCTTTGCCGTCTCCTCGCCTGGCTTTTCTTTCTTTAACAAGCCCAACAGTATGCCGCTGCATCTTCAAAGAGTAAATTAATTCCGTCCGCAAAAGGGTCAAGTGCTGGAAAGTGCATAGCCGTGCAGTTTGCATGGCAGGATACAGAAGATATGATGCTAATAAGATTCTAGGATGAGAACAGCAGACTGTCTCTTGGGATTCAGATGAAGGGGTCTGTAAATTTTCAAAGAAATGGTCTCCGAAAACTAATGATGTCTGCTTTCCAATTCATTAATAATGTGGAGCGGGGAGATGGGAGTGAGATCCAGGCCACGCTTTGAAATATCAAAATGTAACGAGGAAGAAAACAGTCAGAGGGATCTCAATGGGGTCATAAAGCTGGGCGAAGGAGGCACACTGGAAGATGTGGTGGGGAGGGAATCTGTCGACTCCGTGTGTGTATATTTATGTGCATACAGTGCCTTTATCTATATGAAGGAATAAAAAAACCCACTGCAACATTGATAAGGCTTTTGCAATTTTCATACTTAAGGTGACTCGGAAAGAATATTTCAAGTATTATAAAAACACATCTGAGCCATGTGCCTTTCCCTATTTACAAACCCTGCCCTTCACCTCTTTGCATCCCCTACGAGGGACCGAGTAACAGGAACCTCAACCTTGTTTGTAGTTAATAGTGGAAGGAAAGGGGGGAAAAAAACCCCGAGGCAAAGCCTAATGAACCAAGAGCAATTCTGAGCTCTCTTCTGTAATATCTGCAGAGGCGGTGTCTTTCCAAGGGCTGCCTGGACATAGCGTGTGACCTTGCCGCTTTACATCATTAAAATTTCCCATTACCAGAATAGTGTTTGCATGGAGGGGCTGTTGTGCAGATATTACAGCTGGGTTTCTCCCTGCTGCATTCAGAGTTTGCCCTAATAGAAAATGCCTCTCTGCTTGAACAGTTCCCTTGAGCTAGGAGGTGTGCGGCAGCGGGAGAGTTTAGCTTTGGCTTTTATTTTGACAAAGCTATTACATTTTGCAGATTGAGGTTATGGTCTTTCCTCCTATCTCTGTATTTTATCTGCATGATATTTTCTGATCTCCCTTTTAAACCCCCATTAGTTACGACTGAGGCTCTAGGGTGGCAGCCTGCCTTGGAGCTGTGATAACGTCAGCTTTTCTTACAAGCCTCTAAATAGACTAAACTGATTCAGTGGCGTTCAGTCATGTGGAACCTTTCCAAGGGGCCCAGCCTCAGAAAGGAGACCCCATGTGCCAAGCAGGGATCTGAGGGAGGGTTTGGGCAATGACCACGGTGGCACTGTCGATGTTAAAAACAAAAGTACAACCTCATCCTCCGAGGCCAAAGGTTTTGTTGGCCTCGTGTGGCCTGCTTCAACAGGAAATTTCTGGTTGAGAAAGCTGGTGGTATTTCCAAGGCCAGCCTTCCTCCAGTGCCCCCAACCCCTTAGCTCCCCCCCCCACCAACTCCCCTCCCTGCCATCTTGCTGCCCCTCCTAGGAAGCTGCTGTCCCAGCTTTAAGTTTCACCCCATTCCCAGGTTGCATTGCTACATTTTCATGTGACTCTAACCTTGGGCCTTTATTGGAGAGCTTCATAATGGTGAATGCTTTTACTTAGATGGGACAGAAATATTTCAAAGTGTTGATTATTTTACTACAAACTGTTTTAAAACACATGTGGAGATGCACTGGCCAGTACTCCACAGGTCTCAGCGAACCAGAGCTGAGTGAGAGGATTTGAGCCCAAAGCCACTGTTCTCTGGTGTCTAAAGTCTAAGTGTGAGCTCCCCCTTCTCCATGGCCTTGCTGAGCCAATACTGGATTCTTCCTGATAACCTGAAGCCCGGAAGGCAGCAGGGCCAGATGCCTCTGACACTCGACTCTGTGCACCTTCTCTTGAATATGTGGGTCGTCCTGGCAGTGTAGAGTGGGGCTGCCACAGGGAGCAGCCTGTAGAGGTGAGGAGTTTATTTCCCCAGGAAATCTCATTAGCGATGCAGTGCCTGGTTTTCATCGAGGTTTCTTTCCTTGGCTTTTGTTTTCGGCTGAGTAACGGAGCCTGAAAGCCTTCTGGTGACTCACAAAAGGTCACACTGAGAGTCGGGGGGCATGGACCAGAGCAGGCTGCCTACCAGTGATTGATGCGTATTAAAGCTGTCTTGAGCCACTCATAAACACAGCAAGAGTCCTGTTCTCTCTTCATCAGTGCTCTTGACCAAGGCTTGATTTACTGTTTTGAAATCAGCTGCTCCTTCAGTCCTACACAATAGCTTCTTTAATAGCTTGTCATAACAGTTGATGACAATTTGGAAAAAAGCATATATATATATATAAAATTGACTTTGCACTATTCTACGTATGAAGGCTTTATAAGCAGTCTAATTGTTCCCCGAGTGTCTGCTGACCTAAAGGAAAATGTTCCTGAATAAGAGGACCCTTCTTTTCTATCTAGGAGGGTATTGAGATGTGTATTCAATACTGTAGCAAATCACTGCTGAAAATTGGTTTCATGTCCCCGAGGCTACTTCCCTCCAAAGGTGAACCCCGACAGAAATACCTGCTAGGAAGACAGACCTGTTCGGCTACTCCTTGATGAGATTGCTTTGAAGTTTGTGCCGAGAAGAGAGCTCTGAGTGGCAGCATAGTCCCCGTG
Organism: Montemys delectorum; assembly: GCA_019843815.1. Classification (NCBI taxonomy): domain Eukaryota; kingdom Metazoa; phylum Chordata; class Mammalia; order Rodentia; family Muridae; genus Montemys; species Montemys delectorum. The sequence goes on from JADRCD010238602.1 coordinate 5,521, forward strand.
GCCGTCATTTGTGCCTACTGAGCAGGTCTGTCCGCCCGATGATTATGCCTATATGGCAATGAAGTTCATAGCCGATGCTGGACCTGAGGCGTGGCTCGGTGGTAGAGCACTTGCCTGGCATGCACAGAGAGCCCTCAGCGGTTCCCTCCTCGGCACAATGAAAAAAAAAACCACCAAGGAAACAGAAAGGCCCCGCCACTATCCTCATGCCTGAGGCAGTTCACCGTATTGGAATGTATAGGCCTGAGATCGACGGAAAGATAATTTGAGAATGCAAATTTCTTTTTGTAGTCAATTTATTTGTCACTTTTGGAAGACCTGGGTGAGCTGAACTTCTCCCCGACCACTCAGTGTTTGCATCTGTGTCCAGGAATAGGATCTGGGGTGACTTTAGAATACCTAACAGCCCGTGTGACAGGTACTGCAACCATTGAGAATAGATTCACATGGAACAGTGGCGAAGTATAGCAGCCTGGTGCCTCTGGGCCAGAACTTTCAACTGAACGTCAGCTCTGCTCACTCCGCTCCACACCTGCGAGTCTTATCCACCCCTCGAGGCCTAGCTAAAGCTTTGCTTCTTTTTTCAAAGCCTTTCTTGTTCTACACAGTCTATTTCTTGGTTCTGAATTCATATGACACTCTTAGCATCATATCCTCCAGTTATCCCGACGTCGGCCCTTCTGGTGATACTGTGCTTTTAAAACAGTCCCCACAGCACAGGGTTGTGCAATATAAACATTCCGGAAGTATTGTTGAACATGGCCTCTTCTGGTGGAAATTCTCAGAGATGATTTCTTGAAAATGCTGAAGCTGATATAATGCTGATTTGAATTTCCTTTGGGGCCTGGAGTTCAGTATCCAAATATCCTATTTTCTTTTAGAAGAGCCGGCTGGGGGGAATAAAAAAAAAAAAAAAAACCAGCAACTTCTATTTCAACAAAGGCCTGTCACACTATCACATAGCCCACTGGCACCAGCGCCTTTCCCCACCCCACCCCCATGAGCGTGCTTTCTTCACATGCTCTGCACGTTCTTCAAATGATGAGCAGCTTTGTTTCACAATCTTTCATTTGGAGTGGAACTACAAGTGAGACCTGCAACAGTTAAGTTTTCACCCAATCCTGCAGAAGAGCATCATCATCTTAGGTTTCTATTTGTGAGGAAACATGGTGACCGAAAACAACTCGGGGAAAATTTAGTTCAGCTTACGCTTTCAGGTGACGGTTCTTCACCGAGGGAAGTCAGGGCAGAGAACTCAAGGTGGGAAGGAGAGCAGAGCCCTAGAGAAATGCTGCTCTCTGGCTTTCTCATCATGCCTTGCTCAGTCAGTTTTTTTTAAAGCATCCCGCCAGCCCAGGAGTGACCCCACCCATAATGAGCTCGGCCCACCTACGTCAACCATCAATCATGGAAGTGCCACAGGCTCACCCATAGGCCAATTCAGGTGAGGGCAGTTTCTCAATGGAGGTTTCATTCTCTGAAATGATTCTAGTTTGTGTCAAGTTGACAACCCAGGTGTGCATGTTGCTGTTCTCTCTGCATGCATTAGATCATTATTTCGGGTTTATGAAGCATAGATAATTTTCCTTTTAAAACAGAACAAAAAAGCTTATTGGAAGTTTGATCTCATGATATGATCTCAATGAAGTGAGTGTTTCAAGTCAGTCCTACAGTGAGTCATTGTATCAGCCTCTAGCAAGGTGGGTTCCAGGAAGAAAGAGGAGGTGAATCTATGAGAAAGGCTGAGAGAGAAGAGCATCAGGAGGTCAGGTACTATTCCTGAGGAGTGGTTAATGAAGACTGGTTAAGAGTGCATGCGTGTGTGTGTCTGTGTGTGTCTGTGTGTAAAATGTAGCATATGTATCATATAATGCATAGGATATATACATACATATATAGACATGCCATATACATACAAACATACATATGTATATGATATATATGTGTGTAAAGTGTATTATATGTGTCATTATATAATACATATTATATATATACAGACATGTCATACATATACAAATATACACACATGTTATATAATATATATTATGTATATAATATTATATATGTGTGTGTGATACTACAAAAGGGTATGGGGGCGGGTTTACAGAGTAAGTGTGAGTAAGCTAGGAATCACCAGTTGCTTCCACCAGAATAAACCAGCTAGTGCAGTAAAACGTTAGAACAGACTGAGGAGAGTGGCTCTGCCTCAGACCTTCAGCACTCTGTTGCATCTCGCCTTCATTTGCCAAACAGACAGGCTTCCCAGGCAATCGTTCTTCCAGATGAGGCCTGCTGTGCCGATTGTTGCCTAACAAGGCCATCTTTACACACACCTGCTCTTCCTGCTTCCTTGTCTTCTTGCATCTTGGCGCATTTACGCCATTTTGCTGAATCCATTCAGCCAGCAGAAACAAGATGGAAAGAGAATGAACACTGAGGCCCCAACCACATAGCATACTCCGTGCTGTCTTTACTCTGAAAAACATGCGTGCTCATTCTCTGTCCGAATCTGGAAGCCCTTGGAGAGCAAACACGATGGCCTCTCCTGTTCATTTCTGGATTTTAAAGCACCAAATATTCAGAAAGTATTTACTGGTATTAAAATAGAGTATTCTTTTACTATTTCTGAATGCATAGCTGAATGCTGATATTTGACTACATACTTGTTAGTTATGTGTTAATTTAATATATACCATTGTGATGAACCAATGTTAATTGTTTATATGATACTGCCAATTAAAACCACCTGTGAGTAAGTTAATTTGGTTCTTACTATATATGATTTAATAATGAATTGAGATGCCTATCTAACATAGGCCTCTACCTGCCTCCCCACCCCATAGATGTGTTTGTGGTGGGTATTTTCCCTTATAGAAACAGATAGTGTCATTGTCTCAAGTTGGTAACTATACCATTCTGCCACTGTCTAGCCAGCTCTAGACTTCATAGCTCAAAAAATAACTTTGATTTCTGTTTTTACTCAGACAAGAGTATCCCACATAGGCCCTTTAAAGATGATAAACTAACTTTCAGTCTTGTGTTTCCTTGGGTAACTTCAGGTTTATCTGCCATAACATGGAATGAAGGAAGAGATGCCAGTTACATGTTTAAGAGACTGCCCTGTGAGCCACTCTTGACTCCATAGCAAGAGGAGAGAGCCTCACCATCTGCAGTGCTCTCGTGCTTCCCTGGCTCCCTTCCAGAAGGATGTGTGCAAGAGTGATGTGTGCTGCTTCTAGACCGAGTTCTTCTTTTAATTGAAAATGTTTCATGCAATATATTTTGATCATGTTTTCTCCTCTCACAATTCCTCCCAGATCCTCCCCACCCACCCATCCATTCAATTCTATGTTTGTGTTCTGCTTTTAAAACAAACAAGAAACACATACACACACAGAGAGAGAAAGAGAGAGGGGGTGGGGGAGAGGGAGAGAAATAAAAATAAGCAAAAGATAAGACTAAAAAAATTTTTTAAAAGAGGAAACAAAGAAGGAAATTAGACAAAAATTCAACAAAAATTCCACTTAATCCTTTTGTGTTGGCAACTATTCCTGGGTTGAGGCCTGCCCTGAGTGCATCTGATATGCCCAGTGAGACTCCACCAAAGGATTTTTATTTGGCCAGTGAGAATCGATTGCGGATAGCCTCTTGGTTAGGGATGGGGCCCTATGTCTACTACTCCTCTCAATGCTGAACTTGAACCTGTACCGTTTTGTGTGTGCTGACCCAGTCTGACTCTGTGAGTTCATATATGCGTCAGTCTTGTTACGTCTGAGAGACACTGCTTCCTTGGCATCATCAGTCACCAGTGGTGCTTCCAGTCTTTCTGCCTCCTCTTCTGTACAAATCGTTTTGATTTATGACAAGGTTTGAGGAAGAAGACATCCGATTTAGGACGAAGTGCCCCAAACTCTTTCGCTCTCTGTACATTCTCCATTTCTGGGGTTCGGTGTTCGTTACCATCTACTGCAAGAACTTTATCCGATGAAGCCTGAGCAAGGTACTTGATCTATGGAGGCAGCAGTATGTCATTAGGAGACATTTTATTGCTATGTTCCCTTAGCAGAATATTAGCAGTAGGTTTTCACCTAGGTTCTTGTCCACTTAAGCCGTGTCTACTATGGTTTCCAATTCGCAGAGTGGGCCTTAAATCCAATTACAAAATTGTTGGTTACTCCCGCTTCTTTTGTGCCATTATTGCATACAGTCAAGGGTTTGTAACTGGGTGATTTGGATGGTTACCTTTATTCTGTGGCAATTTACAGAGTACCTTCCAATACCATGAACATTAGCCAGTAGGGGTGAACCATTTAGTTAGATACCAGCTCGATTTCTCTGTGTTCACTGAGACACACATGCACACACACACACACACACACACACACACACACAGGCATGCACACACACACACACACACACACACACACGTTCATCAGCATTGGGGCACCTTTGGCCAATGACATAATAAGATGTAACTTATTCCGGGCACTGGAGGTTTGGCTGGGTGGCATAAGATGTATAGTTGGAGCATTGTCTCCCCTTTTGTTTAGAGACTCCACTTAGATTCCTTTCACATGTATATGTATCTTAGGAAGCTTCTAGAGTAGTAAGTTTCCATATAGTTTTTCGAATGCCCTTTAGTGTTAGGTGTTGCTGCCCATAGCCCCCCTTTACCCTTCTCCCCCATTCCCCACCCCATCCAATCCTCTCTTAGTTGTCTCTTTATCTCTCTAAAACAGTATATACTATTCCCCTTTCTGGGAAGAGCCTCTCCTTCCCACTAACCCCTTACTAGGTACTTAACTCCTGTTGTTATCCAGATTTCAGCACATATATTGATGCTTAAAAGTTACGATGCACATGTAAGAGAAAAATGTACAATATTTGTTTTGGGGGGATCTGGGTTACCTGACTCAAAATGATTTTTTTTCTAGCTCCATCCATTTACCTACAAATGTCATAGTTTTATTTTTAACAGCTAAATAATATCCTGTTGTGTAAATATACCACATTTTCATTACCTATTCATTGGCTGATGGACACCTAGGCTGTTTCTAATTCCTGGTCGTCATGACTAGACCAAGGTTGAGTCTTCTTAAGAAAGTAAGCAAGTCCTCCCTACTGTGCCTTATGTTGTTTGGAAAGAGAAAGTGTTTGTGCGCTTCTCTGCCTTCCTGAGCAGTAATAATGTCTGTCTTAGTTTACCCCTCCAAGAATTTTTTTGTGCCTGGAGCACATGCATATTTAGCTCTGTGAATATGTGGGAAATTGAATGTCTGGCAACCAACCATAATGTTGCGAGAGAGCAAGGAAAAGAAGGACGAGGATGAGCAGCCAGTTGGCAAAATGTCTGACACAGTGACCAAAATAGGCTTTGCAGCAAGACAGAGGAAGAACAAGACAGCCAACTAGCAGAGAGAGAGAACTGAAAGCATAAAGTATTGAAGTGGGAAAGATGCCTGATAGAAACTCATGTGGCCATTCACCAGTCCTCTGAAAGGGCCACAGAAGTGTGAAAGTGCTGGCCATTCCCAGCAAGGAAAGGAAGCATGACAGTGAGGTCATTTTGTCATGTGAAAAAGCCAAACTCAGGGAAACAAGTACCACGTGGTGTTACTCATAGGTGGAGCCTGCGCTTTAAAAAAAGAGTGAACGTGAGTGTACCCTCTGTGTGTGTGTGTGTGTGTGTGTGTGTGTGTGTGTACACTCGTGTGTGAGTGTATGTGTATATACTCATGTGTAAGTGTGTGTGTGCACTCTTGTCTGTGTGTGTGTACTCATGTGTGAGTGTGTGTGTCCACTCATGTGTGTGTGTGCACTCGTATGTGTGTACACTCATGGGTGAGTGTGTGTGTGTGTGTGTGTGTGTGTGTGTGAATGGGAGACATTAAAGAGGAAAGAGGGTCTTAAAATGGGAGGAGGAGATCTTAAGAGCAGTAAAAGACAGAATTATACATGCATGAAAGCGGAAAATGGGGTCTAATTCACAACAAAGGGAGAACTGAGTTAGAGGGACAGGGACAGCTGTGGCACTCTAAACCACTAGTACAACAACTAAGAGCAAAATAGAGTGAGATATGCATAGTGAATTGTCATATCCAAACCCATTTGTATACCAGTTTAAAAGAATACAAAAAAGAAAAACAATATAACTATTGGAGAAATACAAGCAAATAGCATAAAATCAAGAGCTTAGTACAAATCTGAGACTAAAGATTTGGAAACCTAAAGTGAAAGAATGATAAGGTTGACTTTTTTCCCTCTAATAAAAAGTTTTCCCAGAAATGTACTCCAAAGTTCACTCGAGAGACAGAGTTGTCTCCTAGTCATAGTTATGAGAGCAGTCAAAGATATTTCCCTTAAAAATGCCTCAAACCAACTGATTCCATAGATGAATTACATTAAATACTTAAATTACTAACTTTAGGTTCTATAAAATTTCCAGAATATAAAAAAGGTTTCTGGCCCCACTGATTTTAAATGGATAGCATATTTATTACAATGTCATACATTGTGCTTACAAAGTCATACACACAACAGTGGATAACAAAAGTACAAACCGTTTAATTTCTGTATTGTTTTAAAAGAAAACAATGTCTTTCTAAGTGATACAAGGGTCAAAATATTGATTAAAATTTGTCTTTGGAATGCAAGGATAGTTTAACATTAGGATAGCTGCCATTTCAATCCATTATGTCATCCAATTAAAAGAGACATCCACAAAGTCACTTTATAGACATGCAGGGTGGGAGGGGGAGAGTCTGCAGTTCATTTATTTGGCCAATTTTTTAAAATAAAATTATAAACTTTACTTTAAAAGAAAATTTGCAAATATCACCTACCAAAATTAATAAAGTCATTTGAAGAGATAACAAAGAACAGACTGGTGAATCTCAACTCCAGTTAAGTACAATTTAAAAAGACTTAAGTGAGTTCTGGGACAGCCAGGGCTACACGGAGAAACCCTGTCTCGGGGAAAAAAAAAAAAGACTTAAGTAAAAACAAATTTCTGAATGTAATAAAGGCATATGTTAGAAATCTACAATAAGTGTTGGAGAGGCTTTGGGTGAAGGTAAGTAGTTGGAATCTATTATCCTCTCTGGTAGTAATATAAACTGGCTTTGGTTTTTTGTTTGGTTTTTTTGTTTGTTTGTTTTGGTTTTTTGGGTTTTCATGCTAGGCTTGTGGCTACCTTAAAGAAAATTACATCCTTCAGGTTTCCTGGTAACTACGTTTATCCACATGTCTGGGCTGGTTTCTGCCCAATGTGATATAAACAAAGGGACCAAGAACAACTTTAGAGAATTGACCCAAGCCGGGTGCAGTGATGCATACCTAAATCCTCGAACTTAGGAAGCAGAGACAGGAGTTTAGACAAGTGTTTGAAGCCAGCCTAGGCCACATAGTTAGTATTGGGCCAGTTAGGCTACATGGAAAGAGATATGTTGAAGGAAGGGAGCAAGGGAAGGAGGGAAGGGAGGGAGGGAGGGAGGGAGGGAGGGAGGAAAGAAGGAAGGGAGAGAGGAAGGAAAGAAAGAAAAAAAAAACTCTGTCAAAAAAAATTTTTCAAAAGTCCATGATTTCAAGCTACAAAGGTTACATACATTGTGGTAGCAGCTATATGAAAGTTCAAAGTACTTGTTTTAATAAATATAACTCAGAGATGTGCATAAAAATATAAAAACGTACATGGAAATGAAACATCCGCTATCAGAACGAGTTGAGAGGGATGGGGTGCACTTTGGCTGCATTTGGAAGAGTGAATTCATGTCACTTCCTTAAAACTAACAAAAACAGTAATAAAAGAATCTTGAATCAAGTATAGCAAACAGTTAATAGCTATTGAACCTGGCTCACAACTACATGACCCAGCTATAAATTTTGATCGAGTTATTTTATGTGCTTTACTATGTGTATAAAATATTGCATAATAAAAACATCTTTATATATAAAAAATAAAAGCTCGAAGCAAAAGGAAATCAAAATAAAACATCAGAGGTAAATATACAAAGAGAGAGAAGGAATTCTAGCCACATGGCTTTGTTCTTCTTAAGCTCCAGCAGGATTGAACATATATGAGCCTCAGGGCTTGGCCTAATTGCCACCTCCCCCAGTAAATAAATGTCCCAAAGCAAAGGCTAACGGGTAGTCACTTTGATGTGTCATGTCTCGGAGATCATTCTGATGAAGGAATCAATTCAGATGCGCCATTACTGGAAATAGATCATTAAAGGACTATGACGACCTAACACTGACGGAAGCTGCTCTTATACCTCTAGTCAATGGAAGGGTTGGGTGGATTTGGTTTAGTTTGGTTTAGTTTTGTTTTTGTTTTTGTTTTTATTCTGTTTGCTGAATTTGGTGAACCTAGACAGTAGGAAATAAAGTGTACTATCTCACATTTCTAAACAGGGACACAAAGTATGAAATGCCAGAGAACAAAGGGATATGCAAAAACTGCATGGGAGAAAATGTTAAGAATGTTACTGGAAACTACAAACAGAAATTTAAATAAATGAAAAGGTATTCTCTAGATAAGAAACAGTGTTTCAGGTATTAATTTTTCCCACTCACTGATATATTTTAATGAAATACTAACAAAGTAAGCTTGGTAAGCTAATTCTCCAGGGACATCTGAAACAATCTCTAGGACTATATTAAAAAAAAATGAAAAAAGGCTACCTATATCAGAAGTCCAAATATATTATGAAACCTTAATAATTGAAACAGTGTGGTATTGACAATATAAAATAAATACAATGGAGAGGCCAGAAAGAGGTTATTATATAACCTAATAAATTAATTATATTTCAAATCAATAAATGAAATAAATACCTCTAGCACATATATGATCATGTTTCCAAATGCTCCTGATACACTAACGAGCTAAACATAGTGAATAACAAAATTATAAAACCATCCAAAGAGGTCATAAAAAGCTCTCTGTCTGTGTTGTGCTTAAAAGCAGGCCATTTTAGTTTAGAAATAATACTTAATGGTTACAAAGGGAGAACTGTACAAGTTGTATTGCATAAATGCCAAACTGGTAGAGAATGTTTGTGACAGGCATGCTCAGTGGAGACAGAGACGTGTTCTTTTGCTCATGTATGGCCCTTAGCCTGCTTGTTCGCTCCATCATGTTAAGTGAGTTGGAAGGAGGGGAAGTAGAAGGTGAGGTAAGCTCTTTTGAATGAGTAACATTTGCCCTGTGTCTTGTGATGAAAACATAAACTGATAAAATTTTCAGGATATCCTATGCTTTTAAATAGGCTGTATATACCCATGGACAATACTTGTGGTATTAGGTGAGAAAAAAAGCGAGATAAGAACTATATAAAATCTACATACAGATTTTTATATAGGAGCACCTGTGTATATAAACATACCTGTGTGTAAATTAAGATATGAAAGTAAAAATAAGATACAAACGTAGCACAAGACATTCTTACTATTTGTTAATTGTTAATATTGCTGCTAACACACAGACTTTTCTCTATGGAGGCAGGAGCTAGTGTAGGGCAGAGCTGGTCTATATGTTCCCATTTGGTCTTCCCCCTTTAAAATGAGAATATATTCATGCATTACATTTTTAATTAAAAAATGGAATGTCTCCAAGGTTATTCTCTCCAATGTCGGTCTCACTCATTTGTATCCTGAAATGCTCTCTTGGGTGGTAGAGAATGAGATGAAGTAATGGCCAGTGTGCTGGGAATTGCATTTAGAGGCACGCAGGGCTAGGGAACATTAGCCACGTGCGCCCCCACAGAGGAAAAGGTTGAGAGCCACGTTCATAAGCCATTGTTCCATCTCCTCCTGCAGCATCCAGAAACAAAAGACGCTTCGTGTCGCCTTCGCCATGGTCACTGTGTGTCAAAAGTGCAGGCAGGGTATTTTTGCACTGCGGACACATTTCAGACCCGCAGAATAGCTCTTTGTGCTATGTTCTGAGTCATTTTAAATAAATAAGTGCTTCCCTGCCAGCATCAAACACAGTGAAATAAATTGCAGGGCTTGGGGTGTATGAAGGAGCACACAGTCAGCCCGTCCTTCCCTACGACTTCCTTCCCTGCAATGTTTGCAACAGAAAACATATTACTATGTGGCATTCTGATCTCACTTTTGCCAGCTTAGCCAGCTCCTATGTGCATTTGTTCTAAGTTGTACTGCTTCTTTCCTGTTCGGACACAATCATGTTTGTGCTAACACCTGCGAATACACATGCACACATGCACACGAGCACACACACATGCACGGACGGATGTCCCCACACTCCTGTCTGGATCCCTGGACATTCTGGATAAGCAGCACTTGACCTTGCATCCCTTTGCCTTCCATATCCTTTTAATGACTACCCTGGGTTACAGATCACTGACCCATGGGTTAGCAACAACCTTTTGGGGCAGCACTGTTTAATCAAATTCCCTTCTTTTCTCTCCTCTTAATTCAACAGAGTACAATTGTGTTGACAGCATACGAGAAGAAGGAGAGTGGTTCCCAAGCCACGTATCAATGGTAGTAATGAGCACTAACTGTTGGCCAAGCAGTACCCTAGACATTTGAGGATCATTTTACTTCACGACTCTACCAGCCAGGTACTAGAACTATTATTCCTATGTCTTAATAAATGAGGAAAATAACTGAGAGATTAAATGAGAAAGTGACTGAGAGATTTATGAGAGATTAAATAACTTACTCAAGTGTCATACAAAAATATGTTCTAAACATTGAAAGAAGCACAATGGTAAGCAAGGATGTGAGGGAATTCATTGCGTTTTTTAATATTTCTAATTCAGTTGGTATTTTTAAATTATTAAAATAATACCTGATGACTACAAGCGAATCAATAGTTGTGTCTAAGACTGACTGCCCACGTTCCTTTGTGTAGGTCAGTCATCTTCCTACATCTGTCTCCTTGAGAAACCAGTGTAACATGCTTTTATTCCCACTGGCACTGCATATGGGTCTGAATGTGAGTGTGGGGGTGGAGTCTGTGCATGTGTGTGTGGGAGGCTGTGGAAGGGGGTTGTGTGCACACATGGTGGGGGACTGCTGCATAGACAGGAGGGGGGCTTGTTTCCAAAACTTTCATTGGGAAGATTACTGTAGTACCGTTTTGGTCTCCCTGGCAATAATGTAAAACACGCTTCCAATGGCTGGGATTGTTGTATATGTTACTCAGTCCAGTCCTACATATATAACATATAACATATATGTGTTAATTGTATATTATATATTTTATATATTATATATTCCTGTGCTGTTCTTTGTACCTTTATTGTTAATTATTTCAGAGTGTCTATTCACCACTGTGAACAAAATACTGTTATTAACCCATTTCATTGCTGGATGTATATTGTTAGAATATAGAAAGCATTACTTTTTAACATTGATATTTTATCTAGCCCCATCAGCAGAGTGTCTTCACTGTGAGGATTTTCTCAGAGAGGCATATGTACCAGTACTGTCAAATATGGTTTAATTACAGGAAAAAAACATATCTATTAGGAGTAGTATTTAGAGTGGGGAGGGATCTGTGCAGTTAGAGAGAAGTCACATGAGCCCTCTTAAAGATATACAAATGGGAGTCTGGAGAGTATGACACAACCAGGTACCAGAGAGGAGACAAGAACTGACCAAAAGGTCTTTGGCAGCTGGATCCTACAGAATAACTCCACTGTGGAGTTGTCCTGGGGTCATTTTTGATGAGCAAATTTAGCAGGTAGGTGGTTGAACATGGAGTAGAGGAGACCAGTGGCAGTCTTGAATTCTCTAGGCACATCTGCCTCTGACCTAGAAGCTCCCTGTTGATAACAGCTTTTCCTTACAAATTTGGCCAACTCTTGCACAAAATCCTAAGATCTTGGTCATACTGTATTTGTAATATGGTACAGGATTTTGTTACTATGTTACAATTCTTGCCTACATACTTACAAATGAGATTATTCTTTTTAAAGCTTCATGTGAATTACAGTGTGTTTTTCTGAGATGCTGTACACAGAAGACTCAGTTATTGGGATGTAACATTTGTACCATTCACAGGTGACCAACAGGATTTGGGGAGAAAAGCATATTCAGTGCTCATTCTTAAGGCAGCTTTCCTATTGGTTGACCTTTGGGTCCTGAAACAAATTACCCACTGCCCAGCTGCTCTGCATCTCTCATGTCTCTTCAACATGTCTGTTATTTCATTCCATACTCATTAATGGGGAGGACCATCTGCTATTATGTTTTCATAGAACAGATTTAATTAGCCATTCATTTGGTGCTGAGAATATACAGGAAGGCATTTGATGTCAAATACTCCCATAAATACCTTCTCTGAATTCAGGAGGAAATCAACACTATTTGAGGCCATCTTTAACAAAATTAATATGTATACAATGTTATAGGCACATCTTTTACCCCATAAAGAAATTCAGGGTTGGTTTTTTTTTCATGTCAGCTACAGTGCTTTTTATATTTTAATAGGTTCACAATAAATTCATTCTGTATATCTGGTGTCATTTTTTAAAATCAAATCTTGTAAATTTTCATGTCCTCTAAATATGCAGATTTCATATTTGAACTACTAAAAGTGGGCAGGGATCTGTAAGCGCATAATCTGTACGGTCTCTCTGCCATCAGGGAAAAGAAGAAGGCTGCCTTAGTTCTTGTCACTTGCCTTTGTTGAGGACAAGTAGACACAGCTCCCGATTGAAAAGCTGAGAGACAGAGCAAGGACTTCTAGGGGTCAAGGCATCCATAAAGGTAAATTGGTCTGTGCCTGCCTCAAGCTGTGGTGTTAATGTTAGTAGACAAGATGCTGTTGAAATGTGAGGAGAGGAACTATAAAAAAAAAAAAAGTGATATTTAAATTGTCATGGAGCTTGAATTGAGCCCTTTCCCATTATTTCAGAATCCTTCACTAATATGAGGGATGCGGAGAAAAACCAAAACCCGATAGAAAGCCGTAGGAAGTTACAGAACACACGGAAACCCCAGCTGGCAGATGGAAGCTATCACGTGGGTAAAAATGTGTGCATCTGCTGCAGGGGCCAGACTCTGGGAAGTACCAGAGTAAGATGGTACTGGGCAGAGCCAGGGAAGGAGCGCTGAACTCACCGGCTTGTGCTTTTCCAGGTCACTTGCCATGGGGTTGATAAACTATTGCCAATGCTGATGCTGATGCTGATGCTGATGCTGATGCTGATGCTGATGCTGATGGCACATCTCTGCCATAATGGATCTATCCGAAAGCCCAGTGGAGATGTGAGGCTCAGTCCCTCAAGTCCTGTAATGAGAATTAGATATTACATAGATTTATTGCTTTATCATTAGAGTTGTAACAAACCTAAGTGCTATATTCTTTTGACTATAGTGTCCTTCATGTCAGGCTGTCAACACTCTACAGATAATAGCAGAGGCAGAATATTTGACAAATATGTGTTAGTCACCTACTGTGTGCAAAACTACAGAGGTAAATCAGACGTGGTTTTGGATGGCCAGGAGTAAAAGTTCACATTCTGTGAGGAGAATAGATATAGTCAACACCAGAAGGTTGGAAGTAGCAAGAACAGTGCTGGAGAGGTATGGTTTTTGGCTAAGGCAGTAGGGAGTGGAGGATAGGGGATGGAGTGGGGGATGAGAGTTGGGGTGAGGAAGAAGGAATGAGGGCGGCAGCTGAGAAAAGATGATGCATATAGCACAGCAATGTGGCCTGGGAATTCTCATCGTTGCTTCAGGACTGACAAACTGTGTGACCGCCAGCTGGTCTCCAGGCCGTCTGTAAAATGAAGGCATTGTTCTATAAAGGTCTCTTTAGAACAGACTCTTCTGTTTTATTGCCCTGTTCATATAACAAAGGGGCAAGCATAAACTGGTCCATATAAAGAAACTGCGGCCCTGGAAGATGGAGACCAGCCTGGGCTTTATATATAGCAAGAACCAGACTGGCGGCGTTTAGAATCTAAATATGTAAATAAGGTTTTAAAGGTTTAAAAGATTCGCTCTTCGGTTTGGTCACAGACCATGATATTTGCTTTCTGCTGTGTGCTTCTTATTTCTTCACAGGACAACACCAACATGTTAGAAAGTCGAAGAGGGAATAGATCTCAAAATGGTATTTTAGAACTTGGGAGAATAAATATTAAAATATAGAAATACACAAAGAAAAATAGAGTAGCCATTCATATTCTAAGTGAAGAAAATGAAGCTTTAGGGCATAAAGCTAAACCCTCACATTCACCATCCCTCTGCCCAGTACTCCTTTTTTGCTATCTAGAGATAACAACTAGAATTTGTTTAAAATCTATGCTTCAAATGTGGGCACGGTGGCACACGCCTTTTATCCCAGCACTCGGAAGGCAGAGGCATTCAAATCTCTGAGTTTGAGCCCAGTCTAGTCTACAGAGCAAGTTCTAGGACAGCCAGAGCTACATAGTAAGAATCTATATTAGGAAGAAAGAAAGAAAGAAAGAAAGAAAGAAAGAAAGAAAGA
>JADRCD010238603.1:0-19213 GCA_019843815.1 Montemys delectorum
TGAGGTGTTTACCCAGTGGCCTCCAGAGTTTTCAGTGTAAGCACTGCAGATTATAGCTCACTTATTTCAAACCTTACTGTCATTTTTGGTTTATTGCTAAATTTTCCTCTCACTTACAAGTGACGTTGTTCTCTTTGTTTTCCAACCGAAGAGGACCACATTGGCCATGGTATTTTTCTTACGTCGTTAGAAGAGGGTCACTTTGGCTATGGTACTCCTCTGTCTTATGTCTTTTATGTCATAGGAAGAGGACCATTTTGGCCATGACACTTCACCTGTGTTTGGCCTCTCTCTCTGCCTTTTGCACAATATTCTGGTTTATATTTTCTACTCATATCATGAGCTAATCTCCACTTAGGTGTAATGTAATTGGTCTTATCAGATTTTAGGGATTTGTTCTTCTGTGGCTTCTCTTGGCTAAATCATTGCTCTCTCTAATTATGTAGATTATCCTCATGTACTTGCCGGACCCTTGAATAGCCTATATTTTCTGTGGCAGTTCAAGTGCGAATAATCTTGTATTAGAAATAATCAACCCCTGCAGGGTAGGTACTCCTCTCACTAATTACTACTTTGCAGTACTCATAGCATGAATACTATCCTAACTATCTCTCCTCATTATTTTTAATTGGCTGAAAGTTTTCCATGGGGCCCAGGAAATAATTATGTTTAGTGTGTCTAGGTAGGTTTCTCTAATTCCAAATCATTTGGAACTCTCAAATCTAGATTAGTTTATTCTTTGTGGAACAGTAAGGACCTTAGCAGAACCATAAAAGATATCCTCCAGTTTGAAACCTACAAGAGAGTTGATTAGAGAAAATGTTAAGGTGAGCAAAATAAAATGTAGTGTAAAACTTAAGCTAGAATCAATATGGTTTGTTAGGCAGAAGTTGAGCATCTTTCCTTGAGGGACGTAGTCATCTCTCAATAACACTACAACATGTTAATCTAGGTCCTCTGCTTCTGCTTGTCTTCTTCCTCATTTCTAGGTTCTCCTTTTGGCTGAATCCAATAAAAACCCAAGGAAGAACAGACCCACTGCCATACTGCATAGATGTACACAATCAGGGAGCAGATGGAAGATAGATTTGAAGGATCAAGGAGAAGGAGAAATGTTCTAGCGGCCTCAGTTTTCTGCTTTGTGCAGGAAACACACTAGGACCAGAACAAACGGCAGATGATAATTTTGTGAGAAAAGAAAAAAAAAAAACCCTACATTTTTAAATCTTCTTTATCTTCTAAAATTGTCTTGTGTATTTCATTATTTGGGGAGGAAAAGGAATTTTCCGTATTTCCTGCCTCCCAATTTCTTCACTAGACTGAATGATACTTAGTAGTCAATTTATTAGGTATGGCAAAAGTGGTATTGAATACCTTCACATGCACATGTCAGATAAGATATCTGGGAGGTACTATTCAACTGCCAGCAACTGATGCTTAGAAGCTAGTTACCTCAATGATTTATAGCGACAGATCCAGGAAATGTAGTTTAAACCATACAGTAGAACACCTGTGTTTCCTTGCAATTGAGACAATTGCCAAGTCCACGTTCCGACTTAGCTACTCAGTCTTTGCTTGCCTGTGAGCGTAAGCAAAGTCATCCAAATAGACTTATAGGTCCCTTGCTTTTGCCCCATTTCTACTTGATAGTCCTATTAATATTAATGTGTTGGAAACTGTGTCTCTTTTGCTCATTTTTTTTTTTTTTTTTTTGCCTAGATATTTAGCAAACACTTACTTTATCTTCACTTCTGTTTTGACTTGTTAGTTTCTTTGGTAGTTCACGTTTTTTTCTTTTTTTTATAGTATATAATTTTTTTTGGTGTAGATATTATAAGTGTATCTGTAATTACAGAAGAACAACTTGTGCTAAGTCTTTAACTCACAAATTCAACTAAACCGGCCATTATTAAGAATAATTTAAGTAGTGGGGTAAAAGCATTTAACTGTGGATATACTCATGCTTGAAACAGTTCACTGTGTTCGGGCACTGAGGCAGGTGGCTGATAATGGCCTTTTGAAAGTAGCATAGGAATAAATGTTCCTGTGAAATATAATTATTATTTTTAACAAAATGTATATTTTTGATCTTTTATACCAGTAACATAATAAATATCATTTCTTCCATGAAGTCAGGGAAGCAAACTTATTCTTGTAGATGACTCAAATGACATGAAATAAACAGGACTATGAGAAAATAACATAGTGAGAGGACTCAGCTGTAGATGCTTTAGCAACAAAATGAAACAAAGTAAAACACCACACCATACCACACAGACAGACACAAATCCCCACATATACACCACACACACTACCACCCATCCCACACATGCACACACCAAACCACACATAGAACCACACACACACACACACACACACACACACACACACCATAATACCGCCCCCACACACAAACCAGACTACACCCCTACACTGCACATACATACCTCATACTACACACATACCACATCCACACACTCAACACATGCACAAACCACACTACATACTACACACACACACACACACACACCACACCTACATATACCACACATGCACAAACCCCACTTCATATCAAACACACACACACACTATACACACATCACCCATATCTTATACTATATACCACAATCACACATACACCATACATACACATATCACACACATATGTATACACATACATTACATACTACACACATCACACACCATACTACATAAACTATGTACCACACACACCACACACCTACCAGACACATACCATACACATCACACATAAACCACACCACATGCACACTAAACACATACACACACACACCCTACACATACGCCACATACACAGTACACATACATAAATACATACACCCACCGTACACCCCACACATACACACACACACACACACACACACACACACTTCCCCACACACCCTATATCATATACACACAGACACACTATACACCCACATAATACCACACACACACACACACACACACACACACACACACACACACACATACACAGACCAAAACAAACTAAACATTTAGCTTAAAAATAATGTGACCAGTTTTTGAGGTCAGTTTACATACTGTCTTTTGGTTTGATTTTGACTCTGATTTAAACTTTTGACAAAATCATGAATAACATGGAGAATCTAATGACATCTTTGATGGTTTATCATGAAGCATATGTACTAAATATTAACAAAATTCCAGGTACCCTGCAGATGATGGACCTCTGACAATACACATAAACACTGATACTAATAGCAGTAATTTGTCACCAAAGCTTATAAGATTGGCAGAAAATGAATGTCTATTTATACTACTAGGTGATGAGGTGAATGAGCTGTGTGTTACCAGAGAGCCTGGGGTAGAGGAGGCAGAGGGATGCTTGAGATGGAACGGAAGAGAGACCACTTAAGATTCAGGACTTAACCGAGTTCTCAACTTCTTCATTAAAAACTCAAAAAGAGAAACTGATTTGAAGTGGAAATTTTAAGGGTTCTTTGGAAAGTCGGTTGGATGGTGTTTTGCTGGGTAAACACGTGAAGGAATGTTTAGCTGAAGTCGACACAGACTAAGGCAGACTTGTAAAGGAACATTTGGCTGAAGCAGACACAGGGGAAAGGAGGTTCTGCTAAAGCAAGCACGTGAAAGGACACGTGGTGAAGGATTCTTTGCTAACAACAGACTTGCATTGGTCCACTTTATAGAACACAGTTGAGCTGCATTTGTCAGGACACCATAGAGAGAAATGGCATCAAAAAATTCTGGTGGGGTGAGGCAGTTTCTTGCAGCTTCTGCAGACTTGGGCTGATTGGTGGAGGGATGTCAGCTGAGACAGATGCACATGCAAGGTTCTTTGGAGCAACCCATGGAGGATACATGATATTTAGAGGGTATAAATAGGACTCGACAGACAGGTACGGAGGGGGAGCTTGGCTTGCAGGTATAGCTTAGTTGTGCAATGCTTATTGGGCTCGTGTCTTTGCTGATCTTCACTTTCCTGAGAGAGGCACAGCGGAGAACTTCTGGTCTTCCTCTGGGTCCCTCCTGCTGACTTGTGCTGAGGCTTGCCGTCTCTGCTAGGTGTAGTGCCACTGCTGCTGATTCGTGTTTGCCATATCCTAACTCTACTGAACTGGACTGCCGGTGTACCTGTGACGTGTTTGAGAATGGATGGAGCTGCCGCTACTTACTAACCTGTGAGCTGAACTGCTGATTTCCCCCACCTCATCCTTTCTTTTCCACTACCACTGGTGGGTAGCAGGGTTAAAAGGGAGGTTAAAGCATTTAACAACCATCATTAAAAAAATAGGCTTTGGCCGGGCAGTGGTGGCGCACACCTTTAATCCCAGCACTTGGGAGGCAGAGGCAGGCAGATTTCTGAGTTTAAGGCCAGCCTGGTCTACAGAGTGAGTTCCAGGACAGCCAGGGCTACACAGAGAAACCCTGTCTCGAAAAACCAAAAAAAAAAAAAAAAAAGGCTTTGAAAAAAATTAAAGTTACATTGATTGCTTTGGCATGAGAAACAGTGAAAGCAGAAAACAGGTTTTAAGAACAGCATGCCATGTAATAATATTTATTTTTAAAAGGTTGTTTTATTTGTTTTTAGAGATTCTTTTTATTATTTTTTGTTGGTGTGTGTGTGTGTGTGTGTGTGTGTGTGTGTGTGGTGAGTTTATAGTCACCACATGTGTGCAGGTATCTCCAGAGGCCAGAAGGCAAGGGTTCCTTGGAATTGGAGCTGCTGTTGAGTGAGAAATGCCTGGTATGGGTGATGGCAATGAGTGACTGAGGTCTTCCGTGGTGCGCTGAGTGCCTTCAAATGTTAAGCGATCTCTCCAGCCCCTCTCACCGTGTGTGTGTGTGTGTGTGTGTGTGTGTGTGTGTGTGTGTGTGTGTATCTATACATATTATTTCAGATGCTTATGGAAGTCAAAGGCATCAATCTTTCCTAGAGCTGGAGTTACTGATGTTTGTGAGCCACTGAACATAGGTACTAGGAACTCCATTTGGATCCTCTGCAAGAGCAGTATGTGTTATTCATTGTAGAGACATATAATGCTATTTTCTCTGCCCATATAATGATATTTTTAAAAGGATTAGTAAAGAAAACGTCAAAAGAAAAGGCATTTCACAATTTCGCATCAACTGGGAATCATTCATTCTGTGTCACCTTATTCTAAACGCTTTCCATAGCTACTCATAATTAGAGTATGTTTTTAATAAAATATTGATCTTTGTGGTTTTTCGAATAACAATAAACATTAGTTACGAGAGTTAATGAAGTGTGCTATTTTGACTTCATAATTTACACTTACAGACTTTCAAGACCCCTTTCCGTCTGTTTTATTCAGTAACTACAAACATCTTGAGAATGTTCTACAGACCAGCAGCTGATAAAGTGCTCGTCAGTTATATAACAAAATGATACCTGAGAAATGTAGAGTCATAGTCATCTAGGTGCTCTTTGAGTACTTTGACTCACTTTTTCGTTCTTTTCTTCCCTTCTGCTATTAGCAAAAGGCATTAAGCATCTCACCAGTTGCTCTATTACTGAAGTGACTTCTAGCTGAAGAGGTCCAGTTAAATTTTCAACGGGAATGGCGGTTCTGAATGCTTACAGCCTTACCCACGGAGAGTAAAGCAAGATTGTGTAGGAGTGTTATGACAGAGCAGTCATGCTTTAGGGCTACTGGAAGGCATGTTATTAGATGATTGGCGTTACAAACATATAAATAAAATGATGTGAATTATTGGATGATCAATAAAATGAAAAGTACATCTCTGCCTGTCAAATGATGATGTGTGTAAATTAGAATCAGCATGGAAATAATGTATGAATTTTCAGGCTGGAAGAGGTTTCTGAAAATAGCTAAATGAAATTTAGGATGAACAAAACAGCAGCAATCAGAACAATACACATATTTAACTCTTACAAGCATTTTTGATGTCTTTATCATGTCAATTGTTAGAACACTGGAATTGGAAGTTAATTTACAATAGTGCAGACTGGTCAATAAGGACCAAATTTAAACTCTGAGACACTTGCAAACCAGTAGTGTTCGTAAAGCTCCATATAGAATCATTCAACTATTCATCTATACTTACCTTTTCTTTTATGAAGAAGTCATTGGTTTGCATAGGAACAGTAGATCGCCAAAACTGAGCTCTGAGGGATACATGAGGATGGATGGTCAGGCTAGAGCAGAAGCAACTCACACGTCTGGAGAACTCATCTTCATCTTTGCTTGAAATAAAATAAGAAACACGGATGACAAATTATTTAAGTGCGTCAATATGGACAAATGGTTACTTTTAGCCAAACTGCTCACTGAAAGCAGATATGTGAAGAAAAATGAATTCTATTAGTGAGAAAGAAAGGAGAAACAGTTAACAGTACAGAACAAATGATCAAGTATAACTCTCCTCTGTATGCTTAGAAATATGCAAGAGAATAGGAAGTTTTTGAAAAGAAAACTTAAAAAATGTTGGTTAATGATCCACTAGGACTAGGAGTATGCACCTGTTTACTTAGAAAGGGGGAAACAGATTTGAGACTTATTTAATAATCTCACAGTGCCATTACAAAAGTATTGAGACTAGACAAGGGCGTGATGGATACAGAGGAAATTGTCTAGGTCCTTGATAGCATCCTAATGCTTTTCTCACCTTGTTCCAAATTTCTACAAATCTTCATGTTAATTTTCCTATTGTAGAGAGGTGGCAATGGATTTCCAGAAAGTTTGAAAGGCAGTTTAATATTATGATTCAAATATATCACCCAGCAGGGGTTAACCACACCTAAAGCTATTACTCTGTTGTATTTAAAGATAAAAATCATATCGTCTCCTTCACTTATGATCTGAAATGCTAGCTCATTGTTGTTCTAAAAACATCCAGGCTTGGAGATGTCTTAGTGGTTAAGAGTGCTGACTTTTGAGCATAAAGCTGTGACCTGGGATTTCCAGCATCCACATAGAAAAACAGTGTGATTGCACGACCATTGCCCCAGTGCTGGGAAAAGCAGACAGGAGAATAGTTAGTCAATGTAGTCTTAAGTCACTGCTAAAACACTGTAGTTTGTAAATGTGACCCTTGGTTTCCTCTCAGGGGTTGAGGGTGTCCCTGTTGTTGAAGACAGTGCATATTTAGGACATAGGATTCTGGTTCTGATAAGAAAGCATTTTTCTTCACTGTCTAGCTTCCATGGTTCCAGAAAATCCTATGCAAGCTACCAAAGGAGGGAAGCAATTAATCAGTCCTACTGAGCTGCAACATTTATGAACCAAGATAATTTCTAGCATGGTAAGATATAGATAAAGGTGCAATAAATGGAATTCACATGTTGGTGGCAACCAACAGCTGTCTAATTGGACTTACGGCCCACTCACAGGATGGAAATCATGCCTGGCATTCCAAACAGAACCAGCTCCCCAGGTGCTGGAGAGGACATGGTCCTTAGAAAAGAGTCTACTACTACCACTTTGCTAGAGCTGAATAATTTTTTTACTACATTGTAGTTGCCACCCCTTATCAGAGAAGTCTCTATAGCCATCGGAGAGCATCACAAAAAATCTCAATGCATTGATTAACAGATTGTGGGGACCTCAGCTTCAGTGGCTGTACCTACATCACAATGTCTGCCTTTACAGCTCAGGGAGCATCATGGAACAGGAGGCAGAAAGGTTGTAAGAACCAGAGTACCAGGAAGTCAGCTGTGGAACACTGTCTCCTAAAAATGGCTGCAAAACGAGACCAGAACAATGGCAATATCAATGGATATGTTAACATGGAAGGAGGAACGTTTCATAAGTCCCACCCCTAGCCAAAGAACTACAGACAACTAATAACTGCCGAGAAAAGGAGAATTAGTCTCTCGCAGAGATGAGTATCCATATTTGCTGTCTAATCTAGAGTAGCTAGCTTTGGAACCATATCTATACAAAGGACCAAAAGAGACTCCACAGAGTGTATTAATTTGTACATGAGAATATATGCACGCACATATGTTATAATAAAGACAAGGGGCTATCAATCTGCCATTCAAAAATTAATTGACAAGTGTATAATATGTATGGGCTATAAAAATTAGAAAAAGCCTTATCTTTTGTTTTTACAGTTAAGATTTACTGTATCTCTGGATAAATTGTACCAAGGTTTGACCTGATTCTATATCTGAATTTTCACTGATAAAAGGGTAAAGTATATAGAATTCTCATATACTAGAGGGGAGGCTTTGCCAAATCAAGTGAACAGTAGCTTGGAAGGCTAGGTTCTTAGAAAACTAATGGCCATAAATTCCACCCCATGCCATTGGCTTCCAGGTCATTTATTTCATGAACTTGAAGAATGAGTTTCTCAGACAACCAGCAAGATGAGAATTTAGAAAGGATTTTATTATATATTCATAGGAACTAATTTAAGAAGCAACAGAATTCCTGTTTATCAAAAGCAAGTCCAAAGGAATGGGCTACCACTGAGGGTTGTCTGAGGGAACTCACATAGTTTTCCTGTGTTGGGACATGGAAGATGAGCTGATGAGTCCAGATGTTCTACCAATGAGGCTCCCATA
Source organism: Montemys delectorum (assembly GCA_019843815.1). NCBI lineage: Eukaryota > Metazoa > Chordata > Mammalia > Rodentia > Muridae > Montemys > Montemys delectorum. The sequence goes on from JADRCD010238603.1 coordinate 8,573, forward strand.
CGCCTCCTTCCTAAGTATTACAACTGTAGTTTCAGTCACAGCCCCACGGACAGCTTTTAGGTAATGGAACACAAGAGAAGTTGAATGACGGGAACAATAACAAGAAATCAGACCAGGAAGGAAAGCCTTTAAACCCTCGAGGCATTTATGGCCTCCTGAGAAGGTAGAACCCTGTCTCTATCTAAACTACCGGCCAGGACTCACTGCCATTACCGTGCTGTCAACTGGAGAGATTACAGGCATGTGGCAGAATGTTTCATTGGATTCAACACAACATTTTCAAGGCAAAACACACAAAAAAAATTGCTTTGATTAGTTAAGTCACACCGCTTGAAATTGTTTTGATTTCTGCCAACAACGTCATTCATGGAAAAAAGAAAAGACGTGATAGCCTCTTGATTTTTTTCTTTTTTTTTTTTTCTTTTTGGTTTTAGTCTCTGATGGTTTACTATATCTCTTTGATTCTTTTATGCTAGGCTTTGGATAAATGTGACAATTAATGGGACAATCAGGAAAAAATAATCCAACCATATAATGAAAAAAGGGAAAGAGATCATCTCCATTATAATAAAGACATTTTAGAAAAACAAAGAAATCTTCTACATGTAAATTAGAATCCTTTGGATGAATTTACATGAAAAAGGTGGGATTGCATCAGGAAATTTTTAAGCACTTGAATTGTATTTATAAAAGAAAATTAGTCAAACCAGCCTAAGTACAAAAAGGTAGCCATATTGGTGAAGTGTTAAAAATATATCTGTAGAATTATAGCCTGAATACATCAAATGAACTTCTAATATAGACATGCCATCAAAGTACAAATGGTGTACTTACAAAAACAACAACATCAAAACAAAACAAAACAAAACAAACACAAATGTAAGACATTGAGGAAGATGCACAGCTTAAAAAGTAGGGGGCAGAATGTGACGCCTGTGGAATATTATGTTTTTTTTGTTTTGTGTTGTTTTTTGTTTTTCAGATGGTGCTATGGTGCTGAGTTCTGCATAGCCTTGGAAGGGAGAGCATGCCATGGTCTCCCACCCCTGGAATAGAGCCAGCTGACCGTGGGCCTCCACCAGTGTCCATGGTTGCTGCGTGTGAGGCTTATTTATAGAATAACGTATATATTTAGCTTCGCGTTCCTCCTTTGGGAAATATTCTCCCAGCCAAGGTTAATGACTCCATGCTAATTAAAAACAGCACGAGTCCAGGAACTGAGGGTGTATCTATGTCCTTAGCAAAAAGGTAAGCACTGTGACCTTCAGGATAGCCTTTAAGGCTGTGAAAAGAACTCTGAAAACAGGAGCTCAAGAATATATAATTTGTCAACTATGCAAAACATAAGGATGTAGTATGAATTATGTGAGAGGCTTCACGGACCTGAAAGAACAGAGGCAGCTGCATTAATAAGTCAGCTTGTCAGAAAGATACAAAGGCAGGCTGATTCCTGAGTTCAAGGTCAGTCTGAGACAGAGCACGTTAAGATCCCAGCTTGGTAGGAATGGTAGTTTCAGGATGGAATCCTACCCAGCTAGCTTATTGTCTATGAACTGTCAGTTAGGGATAGATCTCTGAATTCATTGGCAATGTTTAAAGAAAAGTACTTGCTATGACTTTCTAAGAATCAAGGGACTAAGGTCACAAAATGCTGATTTGTGGGATAATCAAAAGAGAACCTGGAACAAATGATTGAATTGGTATGTAAAAGACTGGGCTTTGATCACACACACACATACACACACACACACACACACACACACACACAGAATGGGGGTGGGATGAGAATTACTTGGAGAGCAAACAGTTCTTTACGAATTTTTTTCTAACAGGATTTCTGACTTTGGTTGGAGAATCCAAGATTTTTTTTTTTTTCCTAGTAGCTTTTCTGACTTTGGTTGGAAAATCCATGAGCTATCCAGAGAGCTATCAGAAAGCTGTCTCTAGCAGAGAGCTGTCAGAAGCAGAAAGCTATCTTGAGCAGACTGGAGAGCCAAGATGTACAGAGCTGTCTGGAGAGCCATCTCCAGCAAAACTCAGGGCTTGTTGGCTTGTGCCTTATGATTGACTTCCAGTCATTTCTTTTGCTGCTCGCAAATACCCTTTCCTCAGGACCCCTGACTAAGCCAGGGCTGGCCCTTGGCACTATAGAACTATAGGCTAGAGTTATCTAAATCACTGTTGTGTGTCTTTTCCTGTCGAGAAGTAAAACAGATGTCTATTCACCAAAGATCGGACACCACTGATAGAACAAAAAAGAAATTTTATGTAAATCTAGCTGAGTGAGTCAGGAAGGCTACTGGGATTTTTGTACAGGGCCACAGGTGAAGGGTTGCTTATAAGAGCACCGGTGATTGGTTCAAAAGCATTGGCATCATTGAAAATCCCACCCACCATAGGTGATGAGTCACTAACCCCACTTCTCAGCAGGCAGCTCTTTGTGACTTTCAAGGGTGCACAGACGGTAGGAAGCCCTCCCCTTCCCTTCAGTTGCTACTGCTTATAGAACTGTGGGGAGGAAACTTGGGCCTTTTAAGTCGTATGTTTATTTACTGCTGGAGCTTTATGAACATCCTTGCCTCTCACCTCCCTCCAGGACAGAACGTTTCAATTTGGAGGAATCAGTCCTACAACTGCGATGGGTCAAGAGGTGACACTTGAAGACTATACCGACTTTGGCTGAATGGAGGTGGGAACGAGCATGCAAGCTTGATGAATGATTATGCGAGATAAAGGGAAGAATCAAACACAGAGGGATGGCGGTCACAATTTTGCCATAGCCTTCCCAGACAGATGTGTTTTGAGTTTTGTCTTGTCTGTGCTAAAGCCAGAGACTTGTAAGCCTCTGTTTTTTAAAAAATAATATTTTTCTGCATTCTTTGAGAATTTTATATATGTATGCAATGTATTTTTTTTCCATATACACATCTCTATATTTATATATTAGATATAGGATGGGGAGGTGGGGAGGGGCACCGGCTCTCCACAGACCCTACCTCCACATCCAATCATCCCCACACAGAAGCAGCAATGGCATTATATGTGTCAGCTTGAGGGGGGAGAGGGTTAGGCCTGGTCCTGGCTCCTCAGGGAAGCTCTTTTTGAGACTTAGGAAAATGGGGTATGGTTCCAGCAAGATGAGTAGGGCAGAGCCTGAGTCCCTACTCAGTGCCCTCCACAACTCCATAGCACAGGTCCTAGGGTGGTCATAGCCTTTCCATTCCAGAACAGTCTACTAGAGCTGGGACTAACAAGGGTGGATAAAAGACACAGCAGCAGAGGTGAGCTTTGGGGCCACCTCATGAGTCAGGTCCCTGGGAGATGGGGCAGGGGATTGGAATGGGAGAAGCCTGCTTGAAGCAGGAGAGCCCAGTGAAGTGAGAGAAGATAGCCAGGCCCACCCTTAGTCCAGCCTGGGCTTCCGGGGTCTGAGTTGAGCAAAGTTCCTTTTCTATTCATCTGCAGAGAAGGAGCAGGAAGGAGCAGGACCAGGTCTAAAGGGACAGGGGTGTCTGTTCTTGTTAGGGGCCCTCTGATGCCCCTGGCTGGAAGCAGGCTGTCTCTTGGAAGATCAGCTCCTTCAGCCACTCCTTGGGGAGATCATCCAGCTCCATGTCAAAGGTGAATGGCTCCTCAGTCAGTGGCTTATCTGTCAGATCATAGTACTGTTCCAAGAAAAGTTGAGCCAGTGCTTCCTCTACTGTGGTGCGCTTGTTTGGGTGGAAGGTTAACATCTGGCCCAGTAGGTCAGGAGCTTTGGAATCAGATTAGGGAAAAAGCTTGGCCCAAGTAACCTTGGTTTTAGAGGGCAGAGACTGTAGGTAGTTTCGGGCCTTCATGTTAATGATACAACTAAGGTCTTCCTGGGATGGGGAACCCGGTATACCTAGAATGTGGTTGAGCTGGTCCAGGTAGTGCTTGACGGCGAAGATAGGCTGGTTGGAAAGCACATTTCAGCTAGAATGCAGCCCACAGACCAGATGTCAATGGATTTGGTGTAGCCCTTGGAGTTAAGCATGGTACCAGTGTGCGGGCCACCTACTCGGTCACATGCTCAGGGTCAGCAATCCGGGCCAGATCAAAAATCACAGATCTTAGAAGGTCGCAGGTGGTATTGATAAGCATATTGGAGGGCTTCAGGTCCTGGTGCAGCACATTGGCTGTAGGTACTTGAGGCTCCGGAGGACCTGGTAGAGGAAGTAGCAGATGTGGTCCTTGCGCAGCGCTGACTCTTAAGCAGCTTGTACAGACTGGTCCGTCTCCATGAAGTCCTGGACGATGTAAACATCCCCCATGGCTTCCAGGGTAAGTGCTCTGAGGATGTCTTAGATGCCTATGACATTCTCAAGGCTGAATCGCAGCAAGGTCTGGATTTCCCTCAGTGTATGCTGACAGTAGGTTTGATGCTCCAAGGGGCTGATCTTCTTGATGCCCACTCTGGTCTCGAGCATGAGGTCATAAGCTGAGCTGACCATGCCCTATGCGCCCTCACTGATGTACTGCAGTTGAATATAGGGTGGGCCCATGTCAAATGACTGCCCTTTCACCACCTCCACCTTCCCTAGGACCACCGGGATGACCCCAGCAGCTCCCCGCCACCATCCCCTGCCCCCAGCCACCACTGCTGCCATCTCCACTCCTCCCACCTCCCCCTCTCCCGCCCCCCTCATATGCAATGTATTTTGATGCTATGCACTTCCTCATTTACCTCTTCTAACTCCTCTTGTACCCCTCCTAAAATACCCTCTCCTAATTTCATCTCCTCCTCCTCCTCCTCCTCCTCCTTTTCTTTCTCATTGAATCCAATGAGTGCTTTCCATTTGTACATGGGGATGGTATCCACTGGAACACAGATAACCTACCAGTGGTTGCACCGCCGAGAGAAAATGATGCATCTGACCACAACAAGACTGTGATTTTTGACATATGGCACAAATATTGGTTCTCCGTTTATACTGAGATTCCATCTATGGTGCTTAACTTTCCTCTCCACATTTGTCCTCTTCCCCCACTTTCCTGCAAATTAAAGTTCTAGACAATGTAATGTCAAGTTCATTTTCATAGGAAAGAAAAAATACAAATGTAATGTAGTATAAACTATATTCTTACATATAGTAAAACATCAGTGTGATGCAGTCTTTTACATACTTCAATTGTATATTTAAATATTGGCTTTTCTATATCCACTCCAGTTCCCAAATAATGACATGGAGGCTTACTTATTTATGAATTAATGCCTAGGCCTTAAGTTAGGCTTGTTCCCCAACTAGCTTGTAACTAAATTAACCCATTTATTCTATTCTATATCATGTGGATGATTACCTCTTTTCTGTGTCTTGGTGGCAAATCTCCCATGCCTGACTCCTTCCCAGAATTCCTATCTCTTCTCGGAAGTCCCACTTATTCTCTTCTGCATTTGCTATAGCCCATTCAAGTCTTTATTGACAGGTAATGCTTTTACAAAGTGAACAAGAGATTATCCCTACATATATTGTTATTATTTTCTTAAAGATTGATGCAAAGTTATAGCTTGTCTTTGTCTAACAGTATTAAGGATGGACCATTTAAAAATGAATACACGTCTTTGTCCTCATGATTCTGGAGTATGGAGTTCCAAGATCAAGGTCCTTCCTGGTCTGATGAGGAGCCCCAATATGCTTTCAAGACGGCATTCCGTATTCTCACATGGAATGCTACTTGAACTTAATTGTGATCCACTAAAAGTTAGGCTGACTAATGGATATTTGTCAAGCCAGTTTTCTCTTTTGCCCTTTCAAGCCATGAGATCCAGCTGTAAGTAATTTTCTCAATTAGTGATCAAATGTGGGAGGGTCCATTGTTGCTGGTGCCATTCCTGGGCTGGTGGTCCTATAAGAGAGCAAACTGAGCAAGCCAAGGGGAAGCAAGCCAGTAAGGAACATCCTTCCATGGCCTCTGCTTCAGCTCCTGCTTTCTGACCTGCTTGAGTTCCAGTTCTGACTTCCTTTGGTGATGAACAGCAATGTGGAAGTATAAGCTGAATAAATCCTTCCCTTCCCAGCTTGCTTCTTGGTCATGATGTTTGTCTCTGGCTAAGATACTTCGTAACAAAAAGTCTCACTGTCCTATGTCCCTTTCAAAAACCAGGAATTATACTGGCTCCATGGCACAGAACACAAAACTGAACTCACTACTCTAAGTTTCTTCATTTGCCCTAGTATATATATAGAACTTGAAAGAGGAATGGAGTCATCCTGGATGAATAGCCAGTGGTTGTCTGTGCAGGTGACTTGGGTACCCTTGCTTCCAGTGTTTGGTACTGATTTCTAAGGTGAGCAGCTTAGTGCCTCCTGAGTCCCCAACCTGATGGGAGTGAATGCTGATTTTTGTGTCATAACTGAATTGTAACACAACAACTAGTATTAGATCCCTGGGATAGAACCAGGGTAGTACGCTGTAGATAAAGAAGTAACTTCTACAGGATAGAGAGGGAGAACACTTCCAGCTGCTTTGCTGACAAGACATAAGATGCTCAAGCTGGTAAAAACATGGAAAATAAAGAAAAGAGCAATCTAAGCATTAAAAAATAGTTTTCTATTATAGATTAAATAAGAAAACCCAGCACAATGTGTCAGTGCATGTCCATAATCTCAGCTCTTGGTAGGAAGCAGGAAAGTCACAACTTCAAGGTTATTCTTTGTCATATGAGTTCAAAGCAAACTGAGGATACACTGAGATCCTGTCACAAAAAGAAAACAAAACTGACATAAAATGAATACACCAAAAGTCAGTGAATCTCTTATTTCCTTTAGAATTATTACACTATGTCAATTCAGTAACATAAATGCATGTTCTTGCATAGAAATGACCATTTCATTTCTTCCTCTTACTAATCTCTAGTGTAATGTTCCAGTCGTAAAACTTGCATAACTTGGAATTTGTTTAATTACAAAACACTAAGGATGGATTTTTAAGTAACAAGAACACCCCATGTTTTACATAATCCCCCAGGTATGTTACTGTTAATGGAGAGTGGAATAAATATGTGTTCAGACTCCTAGCAGAAGACTGAGAGCAGCTTCAAGTGCTGGAGGGATTCCGTTGCTCTGTACACCTGGAGCTGTATAAAGCAGTAGCTCCCAAGCTAATTAAAAAAAAATAATACTGAAATTGCTAGAGGTGAAGTGTCCAGATTGCACATTTAGCTGCTAAAATCATATCAGCCATGTTTGAATCTTTTTTCTAAGTTTGTTTTTGTTTATATATAAAGGAGAAATACCAGCTGTCAAGATGGAGAAAAGAATGAAAAAATGAATGCTATCAACCTCTTTGCTTGCACACAATTTTAGAAGATGTGTAGAAATTGAGGGCCATTATACTCCTTGTCATTAGCACAAAACCCGTAGGCAGCACAGTATAAAAGCACCTTTGTTGACTCTTGTAGATAGGCCTGTGTTTCTCTTTGTGAGAATGATAAACAGACATCTAAGTTATTTTCCAGCAGACCAGTACTTATAAATTACTTCTCTATCCTTGCTTTGCATCATGGAAAGTCTCTGGAAACACCACCATCCCTTTACAGTTTCACAGATGCTAATCAGAGTTGCTGTCCATTCCAAGAGAAGTGTATCGGGTTGAATTCATGCAAAAGAAATAGGAGCAGATCTTCAGCTAGCACCTATCTATCTACCTATCTATCTACCTATCTATCTATCTATCTATCTATCTATCTATCTATCTATCTACCTACCTACCTACCTACCTATCTATCTATCTATCTATCTATCTATCTATCTATCTATCTATCCAGTGATAGTGATAGATATAGATATAGACATAGACAGAGATATAGTATAAACACACATATAAAGGGTAATAGCTCTTAAAATGTTTGAAAAATAAATACAAAATAGTTTTGTGACTTTTCTGGGGAGATGTGAGCAAATATTAAGTCAGATTAGGCACTAATGACAGAAATCATTCTATGGAAGCCTAGCTTGCTAAACCAATGAGGTGACTGGGTTTACGTCCAGGGATTCTGATAATTCCAAGTCAGCTGTGTTATTGAAAATCTTGGTCTAGCATGTGTGATGACTCATGAAAGTTGCATCTCTGGAGCTCCCTGCTCAACTCGCAACTCGCAGTCTCCACTAGAGAGAGGATCTAACCCTCTGAAACTGTCTACTGTTTTCACAACCTTCACTCTCCGAGGTTCCTGACACTGCTGGAATGCATTGGTTTTCTTAGTCTTACAAGCTTCCCCCTCCATCCAGGAGATACATTACAGTTCAGAAGAGAACAAAACAAAATGTCCCTAAGCTGTATTTTTGCACAGATTATCGGATTTTTCCTAATACCACCCCCCCAGCCCTGTTTTCATTTTTTTTTCTTCTCTGCTATAGATTACAAATAAGAGAGAATCATCAGATACTTTCCTTTGTGGGCCTGGCTTATTTTACTTAACTTATTAATCTCTGGTTTTACTCATTTTCCCCCAAATGGCATAAATTATTACTATTATTATTATTATTATTATTATTATTATTGTTGTTGTTGTTGTTGTTGTTGTTGTTTTTTGAGACAGGGTTTCTCTGTGTTGCCCTGGCTGTCCTGGAACTCACTCTGTAGACCAGGCTGGCCTCAAACTCAGAAATCCACCTGCCTCTGCCTCCCAAGTGCTGGGATTTTTCAATGAATAAAATTCCATTGCAAGAATATTCCATGCTTTCTTTACCCAGTCATCCACAGGAAGATATTTTGCCAATTCTGTAGTTTGATGATTGTACTGGTGCTCTGACAAATACTGGTAGGTAGGTATCTCTATAGGAAGCTGACCTGGATTGTATACTGTAAAGTATTGTGTCTGGATGATATGCAAATTATATTTTTGGTTCTTTGTGGTAGTGTCTTAGTTATTTCCATAATAGCTGAATAAATTGACATTCCCACCCACAATGGATGAAGCCTTACCCCCATCTTGTGCATCAGCACATACATTTGTCCCTTGTGTTTTGGCAATAGCCAGTCTAAGGAAATAAGGTTGAATCTCTGCGTAGGTTTGAGTTACATTTCCCTAATGGCTGAGGGTGTTGAATATTATTTATGTACTTATCGATAATTTGTATGTCTCCTTTTGAAAAGTGCTTGTTCAGTTTCATTGTCCAATCACTGGGTTATTTTTCTTTTGCCAACATTATGAGTTTTAATATGCATATTTTAGAAGTTAATCCACTGGGAAATACTTCTCTCTCATTCTGCATGTAGACTCCCCCTGTTGTTTCTCTGCTGTGTAAGTATTTTAATATGATGCCAATTCTTGTTCTTAATTTTGAGCTGATTCCCATTCAGAAAAATCCTTGCTTACATTAGACCTTGAAGTGTTACTTCTGTTTCTTGTTGGGCTTTCAAAGTTTCAGATATTATATTAATGTCCTGGATCTATTTTCGTTAATTTTTTTAGAGGCTGAGAGGCATTGATCTGACTTTATTCAGGACTTCTTTTTATAGGGGCTATTTCTGTTCATCAGTGTATGTTCTGGAATTTTTGTCGGGAATGAGATGGTTGCACCTGCTCGAACTTATTTTGGACTCTTGTTTTATTTTTTAACATATTTGTCTCAGAGTGTTTCTGTTACTATAGCATGGCAGGCTCGTTTGAAAGCAGGTGACTTCTACACTGCTCCATTTATCAGAATTCTTCTGGCTATTCAGGATTGTTTGTATTTCCAGATAAAAAGGAAGATTCCTTTGATGTGGCCTCTCTGGGCTATTGTCCTGAGCAGACCTTGGGCACAAGCTCTGCAGCCAGTCCCACAACACCCAGAGCAAGCTCCACTCCCAGGCACTCTGACAATCTCAGGATCAGAGGTGAGGAGGACACAACATCTGTCCCGACACTGGGAGTAACTGGGACCAGCAGGACCAGGCACACAGGAACTCTACCAGTCCAGTGTCTCAGGTTCCTTCTGGTCTCTCTAGGCTGGTGTCCTGGGCAGACCTTGGGCACAGGCTCCACAGCCAGTCCCACAACACCCAGAGGAAGCTGCTGCACTCCGAGGTGCTCTAACAAGCCCAGGGTCACAGGATCCCAGAATCACAGGATCACAGAGACAGCTTGACTCTGAGGAGTTCTGACACCACAAGGATCACAGGAAGTACTGGCTCACCAGTCAGATTTAGCAAGGGCAGGTAGCACTAGAGATAACCAGATGGCAGAGGGCAGGCGTAAGAAAATAAACAACACAAACCAAGGTCACTTGGGATCATCAGAACCAAATCCTCCCACCATAGCAAGTCCTGGACACATTATTACACTGGAAAAGCAAAACTCAGATATAAAATCACTTCTCATGGTGATGATATAGGACTTTAAGAAAGACATAAATAGCACTCTCAAAGAAATATAAGAGAACACAGGTAAACAGCTAGAAGCCCTTCAAGAGGAAACACAAAAATCCCTTAAAGAACTACAGGAAAACACAATCAAATAGGTGAAGGAAATGAGAAAAACCATCCAGAATCTAAAAATGGAAATAGAAACAATAAAGAAATCAGAAAGAGAGACAAACCTGGCCATACAAAACCTAGGACAGAAATCAGGAGTCATACATGCAAACATCACCAACAGAATACAAGAAATAGAAGAGAGAATCTCAGGCACAG
>JADRCD010238604.1:0-92292 GCA_019843815.1 Montemys delectorum
CCCCCCAACACACACACACACACACACACACACACACACACACACACACACACCCACACACCCACACCCCAGCAATTTAAAAAACAAAGCATGGAAATGGAAATCATCCCATTGTGGAAGCTGCCCCTCAGTATACTCCTTTGTTCACACATCTCCATTTGCAAATGTTCGCTGAGATGAGTCAGTGGTCTGGTTTGAGATCTCTGGCTCCTGTGTTACCATTAATATTGGCTCCTCACCAGGACTCCTCCCGGTTATCCTGTTGTTCCCGTGTCAAGGAGATCCTGCAGCTTTGGAACAGCAGGACTGGCCCCTTTCACACATCCCAATTCCTTGATGATATAGATTTTGGAGTGGACCAATTCAAACCTGAATTGTGGGCCTGTGTGGTAGGGTCTCCCTTAACCACACCACCAGAGCAAGCTCTCCAGCACTGCTCTGGCTAGGTCAGCTCTCCTACTCCTACTAGCTTTACTGTGCTGTCCAGTAAAGGTGCAGTGCAGGGCTTACTCTTTCCCAAGTGCTGCAGCCTTTAAGAGGCTAGCCCAGCTCTTCCATGCCTTCATAATCAAGGCAAGGTCCATTGTGTTGCCAAGACAAAGTGCAGGGTTAGCTCTGAGTGCTGTAGCCAGTGAGGGGTCAGGGCTAGCTCTCCTACTCTCATGACCCCAGGGTCAGCAATTGCAGGTGGCAAAGGGGAATGGGAGGGCATCAATCATCCTTGGACCCACTCCACTTGATACCAAGGGAGTGGAGGGGCTAGCTCTTCTGTGCTTTCACCTTGCAGGGGATGGGGGCAGCTTGCATGCATTAGTAACCAAGCCCTGGAATGCTCAGGCTGAGGCATGTTCATAAAATGAGAGGACACAGGTGCAGTGCTGTATGGGACTTTGATGCCCTCTGAGAGGTATGATGGTTTTGATCCAAAAGACCTCTACTTCCTCAGCCTAGACTTTTGCAGTACCACATACACAATGGCAATAAAAGCAACAAACCCCAGGAGTCCTGTGGGAGCTGAATGTTAGTGGAAAACGAAGAAAAGTTGAACTTTTCAGCGGAGCGGACCCAGCAGCACCAGTAACAGAAAGGTTCTGGGCAAATGAGGAATTCAAGGAAGGATGGTCATGGACTTTACTCCTCATGGGCAAATGCACTTAAATTGAGAGTCTTCCTATGTTGCCCAATGTGGCATTTAACCCCCAGACTGAAGAGATCCTCCTGCCTAAGTCTCTTAAGTAGAGGGGACTAGAATTTTCCTTTTACTTTCAATGGGAAGTTTACATCAGAATCACCTTTTTCTTTATTTAAAGCAAGCAAGACAATGAATTGGGCAAGATCAATTCATTAGGTAAAATTTCTAAACTTTTTCTTTTTCAGATAGGGTCTCAATGCATAGCCCTAGCTGGGGAGAGGGGAGGGAAGCTTGAGTTGCATATCGAATATGTGTTCCCTCAGGCTGAAGTTCAAATACCACTGGGAAAATGTCTAAGCCCTTGGAAGAGGAGATATTTCATTTTCTTATATAGGTAGCAAGAACTGTTTATAAATGAAAAAAAATCTCAAAAAAGAATGATACAACTTTTATTTTCCATGGATTTTACAGATACTTTTGCTACATAGTTTATGTATTCTTATGAGATTATATTTTTCACTTGTATGAAGTTCAACCTTATACAATTTTAAGGTGGTATGTTTGGTAGTGTATCTATAATCTTTAAAAAGTTGAGTTTTTGGAATGTACAGTATATGAGGTAAAATCAAGATTACATTAAAAATTGTTTTCTCCTCTGCACTAACACTGCAGTGAGGCTCAAATGGCAAGTACACTATTAAATGACATTTACTATCAAAAATAGGAGTTCATTTGAATTACTATGAAAAACATAAGCCACTGTGTGGCACATTTTACCATTTTAGACATTCAACTATATAGAAATCTCTGGGCTCTTACACTCAGACTCATTTGTACTGCCAAATGTGGCACTTTTAAGAAGTTCTAGAAAACAATCGTAATCGCAGTTGTTTGGGGGACAAGTTATCACCCTATTCATAAAAGATTAAATAAAATGTAAACATACAGTATATTAGAGTGACAAGGTTTTCTTACACTTGGAGAGGCCAAGTTTATCCGTTTCTTTTTTTGAATAAAGGTTAATGTTTTTCTATAGCGCAGATCATTTGACATAAAACAATTACAATACATGCCCATTCTATTATAAGGGAAATTCTTCAGAGATCTTCAAAGTACAAAACATACATTTCTTTTTGACAGACAGAAGTGCTTAGTAATCACTAAAAGGCAGACTGCAGCAACTAAAAATTAGTGACTCACTACTCTAAAATCCAAATAATAAATTAAAGAAGCTAGTTACAGATGTCTACAGATAACATGTGATAAAACAAAAATTTCATATAAATTCATTGCAGACTGTATTATTACTGGCAGTCATTGACATCGAGGCGAGATGTACAATGTGATATGACAAAATTCAATCTGATCATCCAATAACTCACAAATGCAAGCTCACAAACATTAATGAACTATGCAATTTGCAAAGTGCTCTAATGCAACGGTACCCACATGCAATCAACAATTTGGAACAGTATCCAAACAGACATTATACATTAAACATTAGTTTCTCAAGAAAGAAAGCAGCTTGAAGTTTACTGGTGCAAATTAATTTTGTCTTCAGATTTGGTACCCCAAACAAAAAGGTTGAGTTTGATTAGAAATTCTGATGGCAACAGCAGTAGTTACAGGAGATGCTGCAAAACCATTGGGAGTCCTTCAAAGCTAGCCTAGACCAGGTGATGAGTGTGGACACATCTCCTTACCTGACAGTCTGCATATAGACCCAATATGCCTGTATGTGTGTGTTTGTTTGCGTGTGCTTGTTCACGAGCATGTGCTTGCGCACACACACACACACACACATACATACACACACACACACACACACACAGTTTCAAGACCCAGAAAACAGAAGCTATATGGGCTTCAAATTTAGTTATTATTTAAAAGTCCTCTGTTCTCAAATCCCAAAAAGAGGTACTATTCAAGTAAAGAACTGTATTTCTGGGTCTGTCCTTTCTTGGGCTCACTTGTGAGTTCGTGTGCATGTGTTTGTGTATGTGTGTATGTGTGTATAAGGAAGAACTCCACACTCAACAAACAGAAAGCTTCTTTCTTACTCAGGTTCCTTCATCCAGTTTTTGTTTGCTAAGCCCTCCAGTTATTCATCAAAATCCCACTTACCAAACAATTAAGACAAATGAGGAGGTAGAAATATAGCACTAGATTGCTTTCACAGCATCAGACTTGAACAAGTTTCGTAGAGAACGTTAGTGTAAATTCTAGTCATTCTGAAATTTTCTTTCACATGGCAGTCATCTTCGAAACACACAGATGTGTTTGCCACTGTTTTACTCATGCTGACTGGTCAAAACAATCATAAGCATTGTCCTTTAGAAAGCTTGTTTTACTAGAAGGCATATCTGGGGTGTGGGGGTTGGGGGGAGAAAAAAGGAAAAAAAAAAAACAGGGGAAAAAAGTCCCAATCCAAGAACCAAAAAAAGCAACCCTCCCAGACTGATGTTTCTGTGGCTGAATTCCCATGAAGAGCCAGCCTTTGCCTAACAACAGAAGCACTGAAAATGCCAAAGCCATGTTTCAATAGATAGTCTCAATGCCAGTGCTAAATGCCACCATTTTGTAAAAGCAATACAGAAATAATTTTAGTACATAACAAAATAAAATGTAATACAGTGTTAAAAATAAAGTTGTATATTTTCACTTGATTACAAAGTACTGAATGATGAAGGCAATCAGAATGGAAAAAAAAGCGAACACCACCAGGATGACTGCGGCGCACTGCTCATCACTTAGAGTACGCCGGGTCCGCGCACTGTCCACAGTGTCTTTGTTGCTGCTGGCCAGAGGCTCTGTCCTCTGGGAGATGAAGAACACTGTGGTGCTGTAGGGACCTACCAGGTCCTGGTGCCCTGCAGGGTCTTGGCATTGGCGAATGGCACACACGCGAAATCGATACTCACAATTCAGCTGAAGGCTGGAATACCGGAATGAAGTATCAGGGCCTTTGTAAATCTGTTAGGAAAATATTAGGAAAAAAATGGAGTATAAAGTCTGGACAGAAAATCCTCGGACAGCTACATACTGGAATTACTTCAGATGTGGAACACTTCTGAGAATCACTCATCTCATCTTGTGTATGTTGTGGTATGTGGACACTTGCCCACACAAGCCAGAGAGAGATGCTGGCTGTCCTACCTTCTTCACTCATTCTCTACCTTCTTTATGAGTATTTTCTGAGAATTCTTTCATGAGCCTGTAGCTAGCCTGATGATTCACTTGTTCACCTCCCAAGCACTGGAATTTCAGGCACATGGGTTTTATGTGGATGTTGGAGCTCAGACTCAAGCTTTCCAGCTTACACAGCAAGTTCTTCATCTCTGCCAGCTTCAATTTAAGTGACATTTAAAAACATTCAAGTACTTGCCTGTTTGCTGCAAAAGTGAAGATGTGAGGTCAGTCCTCACAGTTTGTAAGGGAGTCAGAGTTAAGTATGTGCTCCAAAGCGACAAAATATCAAATACAGAACTGTCCCAGGTATTTGGTTTACTTAAATAAGAGAAAAAGAAGGCTTTTTTTGGTCAGAAGGATTTTTTGGTTGCTGTTCTTTGTGAACTTACTGTATGAGAGAGGGGACCATATAATCTTGTTCACTTCATAATTAGGGGACCCGACTACCTAACTTGTGAATTTCTCCAGTTTTAAACATCTGTCAGATCAAACAGAACAGAAGTTGTCGATGGGAACCCACTGCAAATCACTTTGTCAAGAGATTGGTCACTTGCAATCAGACTAGAATCTTAAAACCTAACTCTTTGGCCGTGACTTAGAAGAGAGATGAACACTACTGGAGCTACGTGGATTTCCACAGGTGTGTCCTAGAAAAAAGGAAGCTATACACCAGAGCTGGTTACTCCACGACTCAAGTGTCAGCACAGATGCTCAGGGACACTGCCATCTCACCAATGAGCCTCTTCTGCCAATGAGAAACCAAGGCTGGCACTGTCAAACCTCTTCTCAGGTGGCTTCTTTCAGCTGCTGGTGGGCTACAAGCCACATTTACAGAAAGACACTTGTGCTTGCATTCTGTCAGGCTTTCTGCCTGTCCCAAATGCACTTATGTTGTAAATCTAGATTTTAACAAACTAGTTTATTCTCAAAGGGGCAATGTAAGATCTAACCTCATTTAAAAAAAATGCCTGCACAATCCAGTATGTAGTTGGTATCTAACAAATTAGTGAAATTAGTGACTTCAAGTAAAAATGCAGATGCTGATAGGAAAAAGAAACTTTTATTATAATAAGCCATATTTGCATCCTAAGGAAACGTGTTCTAGTTCTCAGAAAGCAAATCAGTGTTCCAAGTAGAAATTTAGAAAGGATTCATGTCTGAGGTATGATAGAGTAACTTACATAAAACAGGAAGTTATAGAAGAATTTAATATAAAGCTATATACATATATAAAATCATTTTAGTTGAAATATGCTTTTAACTTATGGGTATAATAAAGTCATTTTTAATTTCTGTCTTTCCCTCCCCCCTTTTCCGAGATAGGTAGGATATTGATTTGTAGTATAGGCTGGCCTTGAATTCAGAATATTAATTAATATTGTTTTTACTTTGCATTTTCTTTCTCATTTTATCTTCAAAAGAGTATGATATATTATGGCCAGGGAGGAAAAAAACCTTCAAAAAATGGCTTGAGGGTAACAAATGACAAGATGTAAAGAAAGAAATACATTAATTGTACTGCTTGTTTCTTTTTCTTTTTTAAGACAAGGTTTCTCTTTGTAGTCTTGGCTGTACTAGAACTCTCAGAGCTCTGCCTTCCTCTGTCTCCTCTGAATGAAGGGATTATGAGCTACCACACCTAGCCATACATTTGGGTATTCTTTAATTCAAAGAGTCTTCAGTAGTATAGTATTAAAAATGTTTAAGAAATTCACATCATAAAACTGTATGAGGAACTGGAAAAGAGGTAGGCTCTTGCTACAAAATAGGGCTATGAAGTCCTGATATAGTAGGCCTAGGTATGTACTTTGAATATGAATTGGTAAAGAAACAAAAGGACAGAGATAATACTGACTGCTTTGGATAATGAAGTTGGATAAGAGCCACTTGGACAGGTTGGGAGCAAGACAGGTTGCATCTCACAGGCCCATAGATACAGTACTGAAGGAAACGGGTTCTTGCTAGAAATAACTCAAGGGGTTTACATGTCCAAGAGAAGCCATTCAGTACGCCTGAAGAGCTTGAGAGGAACTGGCTAGGGCTCAGAATGCAAAGAATTAAAACAAGTCATGTCACACTGATCTCTTCTTCTAGTATTACGTATCTGATAACTGAGATGAAAAAATGCCGAAGTTTACAGTTTTAGGGACCTCTGTTATTGTTTAGATTACACAGAATGACAACATCCCTTTGTGTTCACTATGAATCCATCATCCTCCACTTGCAGGCAGAGTGACCACGCAACACACAGATTTAAGTTTAGAGACAGCAAGAACATGTTACTCCTTCCAATCTACATTTTAACAGAGAAATACAATAAAATTTAAGTGTATGAACTCTGGGAAGTCTAACTAGTAAAGATACTTCAATTACAATACAGGAGGATTTTTCTACAGGGGCCTGTGAGGGACCTGAAGAGTTTGGGAAATTGCTATTTGTCTTTACTTTGATATTATAAACATATCATAGATAAGGAAAACATAATTGAGGTCCGAGGTCAATGAGAATGAATACCTTACCTCTCTGTGTCTATTTCTATCTTCTAGGATTTCATTTGCCTATTTAACTTAACAATGACTCACTATGATTCAAATAGTTCTTAACTTTTGAAGACAAATATATACATTTACCTATGAAGCTCTCATCACAGAAGGGGTGTGTGTGTGTATGTGTGTGTGTGTGTGTGTGTGTGTGTGTGTGAGAGAGAGAGAGAGAGAGAGAGAGAGAGAGAGAGAGAGAGAGAGAGAGAGAGACAGGGGGGGGGGGGGGGGGGGGAGGGAGGCAAGGAGAAAGGGAGAGGGGTATTTTCCATCATTTTTGTAGTGACTACACAAATGTTATTTCAATCGATATAAAACAGTGATTCTGGAAGTATATTACTTTTGCATGGAATACAGACAAAAAAAGGATTAATTTCAGTCCCACCCAAACCAAATGTTAAATATTTCCTTAAGCTATAACTTGATTACATTTAAAAATCAGGCCAATATGTAAGCACACAATCGTAGCAGCTATGTCTAGTCATTTGATATTATCCTTGTCTGGCTTCTGGATACTTCAAGTAATGGTTTTGTCTACTCTGAGGAGCACTGCTCTTGAACTCCAGAAGCTTGTAATGGCCATTGTCTCAGTACTCATGCTCTGCTGACACCACAGCATACAGGATAGCTTGCCCAGCCGAGCAGGTGTAGCAGCACTTCAGCATCTATCTATGGGAATGCTCTGGAGTAGACCAGGATGTGAACTGAGGAAGTCCATGATCCTCACCAGTGTGGATGGGCACCATCTAATGCTTGTTTATAATGAAATGACAAAGAAAGGCAAGTTCATCACCTCTGCTTGGCTGGGACACCCTTCTGCTGACTCTGGACTCCTGCTATTACTTAAAATCACTAGCACTCCTGGTTCTCAGGCCCGAGGGTCTATGCTGTAAAGAAACCACAGGCTGTCCTGGGCCCCAAGCTGAAGGATGACAAACTGCAGACTTGAGTAGTCTCCATTGATTTTAGACAGGATGCCTATTCCTTCCCTACGCAGTTCATGTTCAAACAGAAGCTGGCCTCACTCTTAGTTTCAAAGGCAGACAAGCCCCAGGCTGGCAAAAGCCCTTTGTGTCTTTGTTTAGCTGCTTTGAAGGTGGTTCTAATGTCCTTTAACACTTCACTTGTCACCTCCTTAGACTCTCAGAAGAGCCAGTAGAAACCTGACCTGTCTAAAGTCTCCCCAGCAATCTTCCTACTAACATCTAGTAAAGTCTAGACAGCATACAGGGGTTAGAATGGTTGTGATGGAGGATGGTAAGAGACAGCAAAGCTGCTTCTGGACATGGGAACAACTTTAGAAAAACTGGAGTTAGATAAAGCACAGGCTGAGAGGGCAGCAAGGTTTGAGTAAAGTCCTAATGGCTGGGTGAATATGGTAGCACAGACCAGGTAACAAAAGAGAAACTGTATCTCAACACACACACACACACACACACACACTTCAAAAATAAAATCAGAAAAACAAATTTAAAGGAGCTGGAAAAGGATTCAGAGTCAGAACATTTGTATAGCTTACTGAAGCCCTGAGTTCACGTCCCAGAACTAGAAATAAAACAGAAATCAAATTGTTTCTGAACTCGGCCTGGCATTATAGGCGACTGCTGCTGCAGAACCCCTAACCTCAGAAAATTTACAGGTTAATCAAATTTTTATAGGTTAGCTGAAAAACTAATAATTTAAAATAATATTCCCCTTCTTAAAAATACTAATATTGCTACGGCTAGAGAGCAGAGACCCATCAGTACCTAGTCTCTTTTACCAAAACCTCATACTTGGAAGTTCTCAGCCTCTAAGACTTAGTTACACAGTATTCCTGCAACCTCAGCCTCCCTACTGCTGGGACCCTAGTCACAAGTCTGAGTCACAAAGTCCTGAACTTTGCTAGAGTCCAAATAAATTTCCTGAAATCAGAAGATAACTTAGTGGCTTAGAATACTAACAACAGTTTCCTACACTTCCTTGTAGCTATATATGCTAATTATCAAATAAATTACAAATAAAATATAGATTCCAAAAAAGAAGCCGAACTCTTCAAACAGATGACTTTCAGCATTTGGATTGTCACTCGCTATAAGATTCTGAGAGTGTCGGAGGCATATAAAGCACCTCTAAGCAACAGGAAGGCTCTGAACAAGCCAGTCTTTTTGGTTTAATAGTTAGAAGTCTAAAGTGATACTAGTGTAGATTTAAAGTTAAATTAGAATTAGCATTACTGTTTTGTGTAGTGATATAAACTTATTAAAATTCACATCCTACAAAAATGTGGGATCTCTATTTCCTTTAAAGATGCAGTTAGACAATTACATTTTCTTTAATATTAATTTTGCTTCTTCCTTAGAAGGAAATCTGCTCATTTGCAAATTACATTTGAAATCTAATTATCATGTCACTTAACAGATGGAGCAAAGCAATGGTATGCCAAATATAACTCCTGCAGTCCTTTGATATTTTAGTTAGGATATTGTATTTCTATATAATTTAAAAGAATTACATGCATTAAAATTAAAGTAAAAACAAATACTTTGTAAGCCCTCATATGTAAAGGCTGACAGAAAAAAAAGGGAAAAAAATCTAATGAAATGTAATGCTTCCTGAGACCACCTTGGTTAGAGATGCTCTTAAGAAACAGTGATAGTTACTTCTTGTCACTTGAGTATCAGAAGCTGTCCTGGAAATTTCTCTGCCAAGAAAGTAACACTTCCTTTAAACTTTTATTATAAAAGGCCACTGTTACAGTCAATAGATAATAACAATTGTTATATTGTTATATTCAAGCACTGAATAATAGCAATAATACAAAGACTACTTACTTTATATTATTACCTATAAAACTTAAAATATTGATTTCCTTAGAATTTCATCTTGTTATATGTTCATCTAAATATTATTATATAATTAGTATTACTGAAACCATCTTACTGATTTACCACTTTTTCCCACAACACTTGTAATCAAAATGTGTCTGATTATGTAACTATTCTGATTTAAAAAAAAAAAAAATCCTTCCCTGGCTTCTCATTTCACTTGGGAGTAAAAGTTACTGCATGGTCCAGGGTGTCACTGTCACTTCCACATCACCTCTATCATAATGGTTTCTTTACTGCTCACTTCTCAAGAGGACTATGGGTTAGACAGGGCTGGAGCACTGAAGGGGAATCAGGAAATTGAGCGACTTCAATAAGGCTCCATAGTCAAGAGTGCTGGGAAGGTCAGCTCCTGGGCTAGGACAGCATGGGCGTTTTATTTCTTTCAGTAGTAGCCATTGAGAAGAAACTACCGACTTTATCAAGTGTCTCATACGGATCTCTTTGCCTCACACTGGTCTCTTTACTGCTCATCAAATTTAACAAGCACTCTGCTGCCTTGGGGTCTCCTCTTGGCTTCACACTTAACTTCCTTAGGGAAACTACAGTATTGCCCAGTCCTTGGACTCAGTTCTCTCCTTTTTGCAGTGCACTTGCACATGTCTCCCTCACACAGTGCATACTGAGCTGGGTCTTTCCACGGCACTGGAACTTCCATGAAGATGGGCACTTTTCACTGCTGTGTCCCAATTGCTGGCAAGAGCTTAATGAATACTTGCTGACTGAATGAACAACCTAGCCAAGGGCAGGCATTCACAAATTATTTTGAATTCTAAGACAGCTGGAATGTAATACGCACTGAACAAATGTTTCTTAAGTAGAAACTAAATAGTCAAACCTTTTATTGAAAATAAATCAAAATGAAAGATTAAAAATAGGTACATATAAATGGTATCTTGACACATACCTGTTTGAATTCTGAATCTTTCCCCACCATAACCTGAAGGTTATAAATAACTGGGTCACCCTTCATTGGCTGTAAATATTCCCATGTAATTTCACAAATGTGATCATTTATTTTCTCAATTTTGGGTGCTGGATGGAAGAAACATAAATAAGATCAGCTCCATTTGATTTCATTTGGCACATTACACAGATACAGATCAATAAAAATCAACAAATCTTTAAAACCAACTTATAAACTTAAATAGTAAACTTTTGCTACAGGCATGTAAAGAAATTAAAGAAACAACAGTCTTTATGAGACACTAACTTGGACGATTCAGCAACATCATAAAGGCTAGTTACAGACAACTTAGCCAGGGGTCTGCGTAACAAATAACTCTCAGTGCCTGATGCAACACTGTCCCAACAGTCTCTACCATCAGTTCTCAGAATGCAATGGATTTTCATCTCTTTGGATAAATACCAAAGTTCAACCCTTGCCAGAATCATTTTAAAATAACAGCTACTTTAGAATTAGAAATATGTATATAGTGTATAGATACACGAAGACACATCTGTGTGTGAAGCCAAGCTAAAGAAACATTTGTCTTTCTTAGGGGAGATCTGGTTCCCCAAATCTGAAACATTTGAAAGACCAGAATTTGTGATAGTTAACAATAGGAGAAATAGTAAGTCAACTGATTAGAAACACAATTTACTTATCCAATTTAGTATTTTCTGTCAGATCATTAAAGAGACCAGGGACTTTCTGAGTACTAGCGCAACACAGGAAACAGCTTTGATGACCGAGTGGAGCCCTGAGCATGTGGTTCTGTCTGTGCTCTTATCTAACTGATGGAGAGACACTGAGTGCTAAGTTTTAATCAAAAGAAAGCACTTTATTAAAGAAACTTAAAGAACTTCAGGAGGTTATAAATTACCTTTCAAGGCAGCTGGAACAGATTTTGGAGTGGTGAAAACATACTCTTGGGAGAGAGGACCTTCCCCAGCTTCATTACAAGCTTGAATGCAGAATTTGTAGGACGTGGACTCACTGAGCCTTTGTACTTTGTACGTATGACAAGGCCCTCTGTACAGGGAGACAAACCTGAAATGGAAATAACCAACTTTACAACAGCATAGAAAAATGCTTTAAACCCACTACAAGTGTATAATCAGGCATGTTATTGAAGATCAAGTGGCTCTAAAACCTTAAACCTCAAAAGTAATTGACAATTATGCTTTCCATCATATAATAAGAATTACAGATGTAGATCTCCCAATCTAACTTGACACAGGAAAATGATCACTAATACAATGTTTAACCATCCTAAGGTTCTTCTCAGGCTTCTGGCACAGTGTTGACTCTGCCTGCTGCCTCTCATGATTACATTTTTAAAGGCATCAGAGCAACAAAAGGTACTGCTTTGATGAGTTACCTCTAACCAAGTCAGAATCCACAGCAGGAACTTGAGATATGAGATAATCTGTACTTAAAATTCTCTTGTTTTTAGCTGAAAACAAAAGGGGATTCTTAATTCATGGGCATAATTCTAGCTAGCTTAGTGACCTTTGTTGGAGATTTAGATAGTACTATGAGAGACTATAAAATTTCAAATAATTAACCATGTAAACTATTAGGTAGATGCTTATAATTATACATATTTTCCTTAATATATTACTTATAAATTGGATGTTTCTCAGTATTTTTAATGGGCAGTTTTAAAAAAGTTAGAAACCAGGGATGATTACTGAATGCTCAGACAATGCTAAGCCTGGAAATATAGTACAGTTAGGAATAAGACACAGTGGATGGATTAAAGCAAAGAGAGCTGCAGTAAGCAGTAACTGGATAAGCCTGGCTTCTGATCCTCTGAAGTACGTTATCTTTAAAAAAGAAAGGGAGGGAGGTGAGAAACAACCACAGGATGAAAACTGCCGAAATGGCAGCCATCTTCTGATGCCAGCAGACAATAAATATGAATCTCCACAAAAACAAAAAGGAGCAAAGAGGAGCTGGGGATCTGGCTCAATAGTTAAGAGCATTGGCTACTCTTGCAGAGGATCCCAGTCTGGTTCTCAACATGTATATGGTGCCTCTTAAGCATGTGCAACTTTAGTTCTACGGTATCGAATATCATCTGCTCACCTCTGAGGCCACTAGGCATTCATGTGTTGCACACATACATGAGGCAAAACATTCATACATAAAATAAAATTTTAAAAAATCTAAAAAAGGACAAATAAATCCAAGCTATTAAGTTGGCATAATCTATTAAACTTATGTTAACTTACAGATCATTAAAGATTTTAAATTTTCATTTTTCCTAGCCATATTCATACTGCAGCAATTCCTCAGATGCCAAATGGATATAAATGAAACATTTGCAATATTATATTTTATGTTTAGCAGGAGCTTTATCTTTTGTTCACTAACTAGAATGCTTTCTGATAAACCTTTCTAAACTATCCCAAATGCAATGTCTATATGCTGGAGCAAACCTTTAAGAATCAATTCACCCAATGCTTGTAGTATATGCTAAAAATAAATGGTGCTTTAGATCCTGCACCTTTAGCCCAGCACTGAGTTAGGATTGTTTCTAGCAAGCCTTCTTGCTCCTCACCCTGAGAGCAAATGATCTAACAAGAGTGAGAAGAATTAAACAATTCACCCAGAACAGTTCATATTAAAGATATATGGTTATACCACACAACTGGCAAAGAACCTGCTGGGGAAAACGCATAAATATAATTATACCATAAATAAAAGCATAGACATTAAAAAACACACACTATGGCCATTAAAGTGTTCCTAAAAGTGATTAAAACCAATGCAAGCCTTGGGAAAACTGTCATTATTTTAAATGCTTAAGTTGGGCAAACTTCTAATTATGTAAAATATATGGAAGTACAATTTATAATCTTAAATTATTGAAGGTTACCAGCTATAGAAGGCACAAGGCAATGTTTATATGGTACATACAGAGTAAATAAAGTCCTAAATTGGTATTTAAATAATGTTAAAAATAATCTGAATATCATACTCTAACTGAAATACAGGATTTACTCTAGGGTAGTGTCAGTCAGTGTGGTATGTAGGAAGCCAGATAGTATGTGTAGAAGAACATGAAAGAGGCACAGATCAGCCCTTGGATGACAGGCAGTGTGGTAATGACACTGGACAATGAATCAGTCTAACCAGGCCCTGCTGGTGAGGGAGGGGCTAAACTGTTGGTTTAGAGTGCCCTTGTATCAGGAGTGAGTCAAAACCCTGCTGTCTAGGATCTCAGAAGCCTTGAACAAATCACAATCACTATCTATAAATTGTGTCCAGCTGGAAATCAACAGCGCAGAGTTTACAGCCACGGTTACGGTCAGAGCTCATGGGGAAGAGTTCAAGAGCACCCTACTTAATTTCCCTGAGCATTACTGGAATTACAACAGGAATGCCACAGGGAGCTTTCTGAGATTCTGAAAAACATACTTAAATTATTTAAGATGGTTTTGATAAATAACTTTATTATATTCCAATTAATTTTTTGTGTGTTGTCTGTGCAATGGAGTGCATGAGGTCAAACAACTGGCAGGAGTTGGTTCTCTCCTTTTATTACGCAGGTCTCAGGGAGTGTACTCAGGTTGGGAGCCTTGGCAGCAGGTGTCTCCTCCCCCTGACCCACCTAGTGGCCCCTTATAACAGTCTTCACTCTGCTCTCATAAGTTATTTACACCATAAACATTTATATACATTAATTCCCAAAATATACACATGAAAAAGGGAGTAAAAAGCTTACCTTCCATTCTTATCTTCCATCTGAAGGTGGTACTGAACAGCATCTGTTGACAATGTCTTTGGAGTTCCTTCTCCCCATTTAAGCTTAAGGTTCTGGTGGTTAAAGGCAACACATTCCAGCCGAGGTGGATCAGGAGGAAGGGGTTTAGTTTTTAATTTAATTGTATGGCTGAAAGGTCCAGCTCCAAGGCTATTCAAGGCTTGAATTCGTATTCTAAATGACACACACAAAAAAGTTTGGTTTATGGCTACTTTATTTTTTCCATCTTTCTGGTTTAGGCAAACATAAACACAGATTTTTGAGGTGTACCTGTATGTTGTATCTGGTTGCAAATTGTCTATGATATAGCTCGTCATCTTTCCCACTGTCAAGGGCTGCTTATCTCCGAGGTCTATGCTGTAGGCAAGGATTTCTGAGCCATGGTCATAAGGCTCTTCCCAGCTAATTGCAAGGCAGGTAGAGGGTGAGTAGTGGGGGTATTCTATGTCATCATCACTTATTTCTTGAAGACAAGTCACAATGGCAGGAACTGATGGTGGAGTCACACAGGCTACAACTTCACTGAAAGGACCCGCACCTACAACACTCATAGCCTACAAATGAATAAAATAAGTTAACAAAGACACAATTGGGCAGTGACCTTTAAACATAAGATTCTGGATAGTGCGTGTGCCCAGGCACAGGTCACCTACCTGGACTCTGCAATAATAGGTAGTAGCTGGTGAAAGTCCTTTTAATTCACAACTGAGGCCAGGCCCACAGTAACACATCTGCATACTTCCTTCAACTCCTCCCCATTCCAGCCGGTATTCAGTGACGTCGGTCCCGTTACTCAAAGGAATCTTTATGGAAAGGAGAGTTTTCTTAATCTTGATAGTAATTAAATAGCTCTGGGGCAAAATTATTCCTCCCTCTAACATATTAAAAATGAGGTTCTTTGAATTCATTTGAACCATCTCAACACAACCAATAGTGTACAATTTATTCATTAAACTACCTGAACAGTCAAACAGCATAACTGCCTTGCAGCAACAGAAGAATATTCTAAGAGTCAGAGTATCCTAGTAAAGACATTTCAATGTAATGTGAAGACAGAATGCTAACTTACACAGATATTTCACAAGTTTCAACGGAAATTAAAAATCAGTGACCAATTATAATACACAGTAATTATACTAATGATAATGAATTTGAGAGAAAGACATATTATACCAAATCTTATGATTATTTGTTAAAATTCACCAGTGGCTAAAATATCTCAGTAAAGAAACAAAAACTTTGACAAAAACACCAAGTAATACAAACCAGAGTCTGAATACTTAAAAGGCAAATCTATCTTACTCCAACACTTAATTCATGTGAATTTATCTAGGACTCAGTTTTCACATATCTGAAGGAGCAAAAGGGAAGATTATCTTTATTCTTTAATATGTACTACTCCGATCACTTAGGGGGATTATCTAAGTCAGTGGAAATTACAGTACCTCCCAGTTCACGTGTGCACAGGTCGCAGACCTGCATGTCACTTGAGGGGGTCTGCACTGGTCTGGTGGCCCAGGAGCTGTAGTGACAGTGTATTTTTCCGAAAATGGTCCAAACTAGAAAAACAAGCAGACCACGTATTTTCATTTTTCATCCTTAAATGTCCTTCAAAATTAATTTGGTCATAATTTTACAGGCATTAAGAGTACAAGATTTAACAATTATGGAAATAGATGCAGACTTTTAAGTTTCATTTAATATACTTTGCCTCTCCTACTCCCTTATTCTCTTCATGAACTGCTTTTTGTAAAAACTACAAAAACTGGACTAGTTTTGTAAAAACTAGTAAATTAGGGAGGTGAGAGAAAAGGAATGACGTGAAGAGGGATGACAGCTGGCAACAGTCTCATCATACAGAGGCAAACATGGGTAGTTAGTGGAAATAAAGGAAGTAAATGTCCAAAGCTATTCTGACAAACTAGCAAAACCAAGTAAATAAAAAGGAAGATTTTACATTGAAAATGCTACCAGTTAACTGCAGCCTGTGAGGTTGCTGAGGGCATACAGATTCTGACAGCTTAAATAAGGACTGCCTGCAGACCACACAATTCCATTCACAATATTTAAGTGTACTCACAGATTAAAATATGGTTCAGCTGGAGACAGAATATGAGCCAAACACAGCTCACTCAAGTCTTTAAGACTGTAGTAAAGAGATTTGTGAGCTTAAATTTTGAAAAAAAAAATTACAGAATAGTTTTTAAAAATTACAGAATAGTTTTAAAAATGCTTTGTCTTAGGGCATTTGCCTTAGCGGAGAGTTGGGGCATCAGCAGCTGTGTGGAAGCACTCTCTTCGAACCCTAGCATCACTAGCTGCAAAGTGGCCTATCACTTTTTAATGCACTTTATGGACCTCTCTCTCTTTCTCCCTCTCCACCCCCTTTCTCCTTCCCTCTCCCCCTTCTCTCCCTCTTTCAGTGTGTGTGTGTATACACACATATGCATACACACTTTTAAATAACTCATATAAACCATAAATGCTTAAATATCAGCATTTGCTCATGAAGCAAAGCATGAATTACATCTGGTTTGCAATGGGGAGTAAATGCTGCATAAAACCAGTTTAGTGACCATGAAAACAGGCTTTTAAACATCTGTAAAGGAAGCTATAACTCTTTCCAAGTAATACAAACTCTAACTAAAGTTTGAAAGTACAAAGACAGAAAGACAAGTTATAGGGCATGCTATTCATTATTTGTCACTAGAAGCTTAATAAAACAAAATGGCTTGCTAGTAGGTGTGACGATACATGCTCAAGTGATGACTCAGCTGGCAGTTCCCTCACCCCTATTCTGTTTGCTGCACGAAGTCTGAAGCTGTACGTCTTTCCAGGAAGAAGGCTGCTCACTGTACACTCCACTTCAGAGCCTTGGTAAACATCTCTGGGCTCATCTTTATCTGCAGGAGTCATTTCTACCGCATAACAGGAAATGGGTGATCCACCGTCAACCTGAGGAGGTCCTAAGCAGGAACAGATTTAGGGGTTTTAACAGGAGGAATACTTTGATTCTAACGTAATCATAATTCAGTACCAAATATGGAAATTACCCCATCGTAACTGTATTTCTTTTGCTTTGGGTCTACCCTGCAACCTAGGAGGGAGGCATGGGCCAGGAGGCACAGCTGGAGTCTGCACAAGTAAAGATTCAGAGACCTACAAAAACAAAAGCAGAATAAAAAAAAAGGCTCTAAACAACTGGGTTGCTTTGATAAAGGATTTTAACACAACATAAAATTGTGTTAACAGTGTGAAATGGTACTTTACTATCCACAGAAATAAGGTACTGAACAGAATCAAGCCTTATTAAATCATTGCAACATATTTTTATAGACAAAAAGACATGTACTATAACTGCTATTTAAATAACAAGTTGTAAAAGGAATAAATCCTTTCTATAACAAATCAAAACAAAGTATCTAAGACAACAGGCAACTAAACAAATCCTGTCCACAGGGACCCACAACCCTCTTAAGTTGTTCCAACACTAGAGATGCTTTCTACCCCATTGTTTTTGGAGGTTAAGACTCAAGTTTTTTTTTTTTTTGTTTGTTTTTTTTTTTTTTTTTTATAAAGTGTCTTTAAACTTAAATGTCAAGTTATTTATTTATCTTATTCCTCTAATATCAATTCTACGGCTAGTCAGTTTCTATCGTATGATACCTTTATTTAGTATTGCTTTGTTTCCTATTTTTAAAGTCATTTATTTTCTTATGTAACAAGAGTCTGAACCAGAGCCTTACAAATGCTAAGCAAGTATCTTACCATGAAAAGCTACCAGCCCAGCCTTGTTTTACTTTAAAGATTACCTGCCCTAGTTGCATATTAAGGTTCACATTTAATATTTAATTCTTTTTAAACACAAGCCACTTGTTCAACATTTTTACAGACAGGTAATCTATATAAGAATGCTTCACTGATGTACTAGAAAAGAATTTTCGATGCTATGTTTGCTGTTCTTAAATGTGGGGAGATTCTTTTTTTCTCCAGGTGGTTCTGTGGATTCAGGAAGGTCTCTTCTACAGAAGAAAACTGTTCTAGCACCAAGTTCTGCCTTTACCATCAGGGAGCTTTCTCAGGAAATAAAAGGGAACACTGTACCACAAGCCTATAGGGCAGGACACACACTCAGTTTCACAATACTTGCAGGATTAACAAGAAGTTTAAAAGCCGTTTTTAACAAGAGTGTTTTTACCAAGTAAACTTCCACTTGAAAAATATTACAAATGTTCCAATAAGTGATTCTTGCTTAAAGTCATTAAAAATACATCAGGAGCCTAGAGCCCAGGAGTGAAGAACAGGAAGGCACTAGCAAGCAGAGGTGTTCCATATGCTGTCCAGAACTGTGGGGAGGGATCTGCCTCATCCTGCTGCACTGAGCTCGGCTACTGGGGTTGCTTGTGGTATGTGCCCTGGGCCAGGGCTCCTGGCATGCTTTATGATGCTCCCCCAAAACTCACAAGTGAGAAATGGAGAGACAGGGACTGAAGCAAGCATCTTGGCAGGGAATGGAGAACACAAACTATTTCTGTGGTTTGAAATGACTTAAAGATGAGGAAAAGGGAAGTCTCTGCCCTGTTTTCTCATGCTCTTGTTTGTTCTCAAGCAGACTCAAAGTAGAAACCCTCAAGCGCTTAAACAGTGGGAGGACTGTGACCAGCCCAAATAGGCAGTCAGTCAGGAAGCCTGATGAAGACACCCTCACTGAATTACTGACGCATGAAAATGTGACTAAGTGTAACTGAAGATGTTGAATGTACTTAATATTGAACCAGGCTCTAAAACTGTCCTCAGAATTGGGATGCAATCAATATAACTGATGAGTTACTGAGTTCCCCTAGAAGTTGATGATGGCCGGCTGGCCTGCCTGTCTTCCTTCCTTCCTTCCTTCCTTCCTTCCTTCCTTCCTTCCTTCCTTCCTTTTTTTGAGGCAGGGTTTTGTAGCCCTGGCTGTCCTGGAACTTGCTCTGTATTTATAAGACTGGCTTTGAACTCAGGGATCCATCAGCCTCTGCCTCTCAAGTGCCAGGATTAAACACCTAGCTATGGATTCTCTTAATAATCATAAAATAATGGCTAACTTTTCTGAAATACTAAAATGTTACATCTGTGTTTGAACAGTTTATGGTTTCTCCAGAGACAAAATTTATAAAGTAGCAATCAATATCTAACTATTTCAATTTCTGCTGAGTATGGATATCAAATATCATCCTAAGATTTACCTAAATATGTACTGTGTGTAAAATATCCTGTTAGAATATTCTGGTAAATGTAACAATAGCCAACCAGGTTACAAAAATTACTCTTGCAGATTTGTCCACACATTTCACCAAAGAGGGCAGGAAATGCTGATCCTGTCCTATGTGGTCCGAATTAAAGAACAAACATGTGTACACATAAGCATTACCGCACTCTGCCCTCCGTCACTAATGCAGTAAACCCGTAAGCGGTAGTAGCAGCCTGGAGTCAGCCGGTCACAAAGATGTTCCCTGGTAGCGCCACTGTAGATCATATCCCACTTGTTTCCTGAAAAGTACAGAATTGTGTGCAATCAGCTCTGAGTTAACGGTTAACACAGTGGTGTCAGGAAGAGGGCAGGCATCTCAGGCTTCACTAAGTATGTATGTATGTAACAATTCAAGCCTGACTTATGTTTCCTGGAAAAGATTTAATTTTCTTTATGCATGTGGTCTCTAACACAAATCTGTATGGCTTTGTTGAACTGAAATATCTCTGTATAGTCTTTGGCTTAGAGTGGCAATTTACTTTTAATTAAGCATATTAAATGTGTTTACTGGTCTAGTGATAATATAACAAAGAATATAAAGAATCAGTATCATAATACATTTAGTCATAATTACAAGACCTTTCTTTGCAGCAAACATGTCTTTTATAGAAATAAAAACTGATGAACAGGTGACTCAAGCATAAAGTTCATATGTCATAAAAACCTTAATTAGAGCTAACCTCCAGAGAGACTAATTTTCCTCTAGTACACGTGAGTATACATCTAACTTAATAAACGACTCTTTAATAAAAACATTAAATATATAGTAGCTAAAAAATGAGTCTGGATATGCTAGGTTTGCACAATATAAACATGAAAAAAAAGAAGAAAAAGAAAATATAAGTATAATAATAGAGGCTGGCATTTGTCCCACTGTATTTCCAGAGGTCACTATCTGAAGTGCATAATAATGGGCACAATCAGAGCTGCCACCAACACCCCCACCAAATCAAGGACAATTCTCAGCGCAGCGAAACTGTGTTTATGGCAGCCAACAGTGTGAAGCCCGGAAGAGTGGGGTTCATCTTCCAGAGCACATCTATCCCCATTACCAGTGGTGCTTACCGTTAGATCCTTCCGCCATCTCCACCACGTACTTACTGATGGGTGCTCCTCCACTGTCTTTTGGTGGATCTATCACAAACAAAAGTGGTATTATGGAAACCCCAATAAACAAGAATAAAAAGCAAAATGTTATGGGGGAAAAGAATCACCTGGAACAATTACTAGTCACACATCCTTTGTCTACACTGCTGTCACCACTTTTCAATAAATAAACCAGTCTTCCCATTGAACCTACCCATATAAAATGGACTCTACAATAATTTTAGTGGCTGCACAACATGCCATTCACTTTAGCTCCAAAGGGAATTTGAAATTTGCACTTGTAATATGGTGACTTTTTCAACTGTCTCCAAGGCAGGATTGAGTTTGCAACACCCCTGAACTCATATATAAGCAGATATTCTGCACATGTTCAAGTTCTGTTGTTGTCTGACTTGCTAAGAGGACTCAGATGCTGCTGGCTCCATGTTCAGCAATCTCCTTTACACACAAAGCTGACCCTGTCCATCCTCTTACAGCAGCCCCCCCAAGAACTGACCCTGTCCATCCTCTTACAGCAGCACCCCCCGCCAAAGCTGACCCTGTCCATCCTCTTACAGCAGCCCCCCCCAAAGCTGACCCTGTCCATCCTCTTACAGTAGACCCCCCCAAGAAGCTGACCCTGTCCATCCTCTTACAGCAGCCCCCCACCAAAGCTGACCCTGTCCATCCTCTTACAGCAGCCTCCCCCGCCTCCCCATGAAGCTGACCCTGTCCATCCTCTTACAGCAGCCCCCTCTACAAAGCCTCCTCGCCTCCCCAGCCCCCCAGTTCTTTTAGGGTCAAATCTAGTCAGTATCTGAGTATCTGTGAGCATACAGCTTTCCACAGATAGATCCTCACTGGTGCACATACTTCTTATCAGACTGCCCTAAGTTAATAAATTTACCCAAGCACCACAATCACAATGTTATTGAAAAACTGGTACCAGTAGCCTACTGAACACATTACAGGAAATCATCATGCTAACTCAATGGATTAAAACTACTGAACTTGGGCTTTCTGTGGTGAGAAAACATAAACTCAGGGAATTGTGTCCATCAACAGTATCCCTTTCTTCTGAACAACTCCTGTGAGTTTGCCTTTTGTCCCACAGGAAGTTGCTACAACATCTAACAATACACACGATGAGCCATTGTTTGAGCTTGGCTTAATATAACAATAATTTGTCCATCTGGACATTTACATTCACAAAACAGGAACTTGAGTTTTGAACTAGATACTTATGGATTTTCTTCTTCTCTTGTAAGGATGAATGGGTAAATTTCTAGCAAATGGCACCATGATACTTTTACAAGGCTGGTCTTAAAGAAAAGTTTATATTTAAATTATTTTAATCAAACACAAAATGAACATCTTACCCCAAGTAATTTTAAAACCGTGTGAGTGTATCTTCCCTTTAACGGAAGGCTTCACAGGAACTCCTGGCTTATCAGGGCAGGTACTGAATTCCACTACTTCGCTGGGATTGCTTTTACCTTCTGAGTTATAAGCAATGACCTGTGGCAAGAACAAAGACCTAGTGTTTGTTACCTGACAACACACTGAACCAAGCGCTGAGCAAAACACAAGCTCAGTGAAATGACTAAACACTTTGAGACTGAGAAGTCCTCTCTGTTGGAGAACTGAGTGTCTTCATATTAAGTGTGCTTCTAATTGACAGCCAATTATTCCCAATAGTTTCCTCTGATGTACAGAGTGCAACAGAAATGCCCTGGGCATATTATGGGAAAGCCTGTGTGGTAGATCTGAGGGCCCAGGGAGGAACCAGGTAAGTGAACTTGGAAGTCAACACCTTCAAATGCTTCCACTTCAGAAGTCTTTAAATCTGAACCACTGCTTCCTGGATTCCTAGCCAACAGAAGCTACAAGATAACAAATACTTATTTCCAGGTAGGAAAAAAATGAGATAGATTTTTAACATAGAAATGAAAAAAATATAATTCAATCTAGGTGTTATTTTGATCTTAGAAATTATACCTACATTTTCACCTTATCATGAACTATGTAATTATGAATGAGGACTTTAGTAACTCCAGCATTCTAAGTAACAACTGTGGCCTGTGAGAACCTAGTCAAAGGCAGTGCTCTGTCCAACTTGCTCAGGTTTCTGTACTGCTCTCACATGTCCAGGTAACTTTCTCAGTATCCTGTTATAATTTTTGGTTTGTTTCTATTAACTGTAATAATTAAATAATTCAAGTACTGGGCAAATTTAACAGCCAAAATGTATCCTAGAGTGATGCCATAGGAGGAAAGATGAATTCTAGAAGTTTCCATAGTGGAACTTCAATCTGTCACTACTGCAAGCAAGCAAGTGCCACAAGGTTAATTATAAAGTAAAGCATCACCACTTAGCACCATCAGTCACAACAAGAACAGACTCAGGCCAAGGGTTGTCAGTGGGCATTAAGGCAGGTATGGAACCCTGGTACAGAATACAATGGTTAGAAAGGGCAGAGAATGACTAAGAAACTGGTAGATACCACCTCTTTTGAGGAACTACGTCTAACAGTACATAAAGAATCTTCCTATGGCATGATGTTAATAATCATATTTGGTATGTTTTAACATTCATATTTTAGTATATGTACTCACATTACACAGTATTAGTAATAGGTCCACAAAATGTTAAAACTGTTTTGAATGTAAATATATGAAGTTTGAAGAACATTATTATATTATAATAAAAAGTAAAACAGAACTACCCATTATAAACCAAAGAATTAAAATTTAAGACCAAAGGAATGGTTTGGAAAAATACACAATGTAAACATGCACATAGTTTTAACTTCACAAGAAAAATAAAAATACTTTTCTTAATGGGCTTTCAAAATTTACCTTAAATTTATACTTTGTACTTCGTCTCAGATTTTTCACTGTGTAAGCAAGATCTTCACCATCATATTTTGGCTTAAAGCCATAGCCCTAGAAAGGGAAACACAGTTTCCATTAGACATCTACTTGCAGAGATATGAAGAGTAACGAGTATGCGAAGGCCTGTCTGACTCTTCACCTCTGACTGTAAATTCTCCCCTTGACCCTTCTATCCTTAGTGACCGAACACTGATATGCTACAGAACCTTTGTAGACGAACTGAGATTACTTAGTCTCAGTAAATCTAAGAGCCAAGAGAAGGTCTATGTGTTGAGGGAGGAATTGGAGCCAATGGCAACTTCATTATCAAGTAATTTCCCGGCAAAGTCACAGGAACTAACCGTCCACAAGTCTTTAACACCCTTACTTTGCCCTGAATACATAATTGTGTTTAAGTGAAGAAATGAACTGGTGACTGTCCTAGAAGATCAGGTACCATTTAGGTCCAATATTGCTATTTACAGCTCCAGTGACAATATTTCACTACTATATTAGCTCCCATGTTGAAATTATGAAAGTGGAGATATAATTGAAAACACAGTATGATTCATCATTTAAATGTATACATAAAGATTTATAGCATATTCACAAGAATGTGCCACTATTGCCTGATTATAATACTAAATGAAGCAGTTTTTGGTTAGCAGGAAACAGAGGCAGGGAACTAGATTAAGGATGCAGCATACAGCCTCCCACACATTCTCAGTCTTCGGTGGTACGTCCATAAGCAGTACTGAATGTACATGGAGAAAGAAGGGTGATACAGGACTCTACAACTGCTTTGTGCAGAAGGCTGAAGTCTGTGCTGACATTCCCTTTATTTCTTCCTAAGTCAAACCACATCTGACTCTCTGGGCTGGGAGATGTAAGGTGCCGTGGCTGTTAGGTAAATGCTCTAGCACTGAGTTACGCAGCTCGCTCTCAAACGGAAAGTGCAGTCTTTATGTTTCCCAAGTATAGACTTCAATATTCACAGATCTCTAAACCTCTTATATATACCAAGAAATCAAGAGACTTGAGTCTTTCCTCCCAATCTCACTTAGACAACAGCAAAGCAAGGCCTGATGGGACTTGAGGGGAATGAGCAAACTCTTGTGGTGACTGTATTGGGATTAACATTGTACCAAAATGACTTCAACTCTTATTTAAACTACAGAGTCATACTTACTGATGTTTCCTCCTCCATTTCTAAAATGTAAGAAATCCCTTCATCTGATGGTGTTCCTGAGGGCTTAGTCCACTGTAGCGACAGCCAAGTAACTCCAGCCTTGGTCAGCACAGGACTTGCAGGTACAGAAGGAGCACAGCCTGACGTGTAGTATAAGACCTCTTCACTAAAATCGCTGTTGGAACAAATGATTTTAAAAAAAGATGCAAAAATTATTTTATTGATAAAGAACTTCTTTCCCCACTAATACTATTTCTTCAAAATGAAAATTTACAATTTGTTGTTGTTGTGATGGGTCTCAACTCAAGAACCTTGACTGAACATGCTAGGTCAGAGCCTGACCACTGAGCTATAGTCCCAGGCCTAGAAAATCAAAATGGAATGGACTTGAAGAATTTTTAAGGTAGCCTAGATACCAAAAGGTTAGTTATTCTTTCAAATGTGTAAGTTTTGTTTAGACATTTTTATGCTTTGGTAGTGAAATATATTCAGTCAGTGGAAAAAAGTACATAGTGGTTTGTAGGAAAGAGAATACAGTAAAACCCAGTTCACTGCGCACTTCTATCACACTTCCATATGGTATGTATATGGAGCAAAAAAGTTCTCATAAATGCCATTTTATGTGGTACAAGATGTAAATGGTATAATTAAACCCACCAATTCCCCAAAAGGTAGGTAGAGGAATTTCTAAAATAAAACAAAGGCTATCTTTAACAGGATACTTAAAAGGCCTAGGCTTGACTGAGCTATACAGAGAAACCCTTTAAGAAACAGAAAACGGGCTGGCGAGATGGCTCAGCAGGTAAGAACACTGACTGCTCTTCTGAAGGTCCTGAGTTCGGATCCCAGCAACCACATGGTGGCTCACAACCACCCGTGATGAGATCTGACAATTCTTCTGGTGCGTCTGATGACCTCTTCTGGTGCATGCGAAGAGAGCTACAGTGTATTGCAGTATAGCGAGCAGGGATGGAGAGAGTCCAAGCAAGCAGAGATCCTGAGTTCAATTTCCAGCAACCACATGATAGCTCAAGGCCATCTGTACAGCTACAGTGTACTCATACACATAAAATAAATAAATAAATCTTAAAAAAAAAAACAAAAAACCAAAAACAGAAAACGAAACTCCAGGTAAAATTTTTTTAACAGTTACTGCCTATCAACCTAAATGAGAATAATGCTAACTCAACTAAGCCTGTTAACGAGTGGCATTAATATGTTTTACCCTAAATATGATTTATTATTTCATTCACAAATAAACAATAGAAATTTGAGCCTTCCAAGATTAAAAAGGGGAGAGGTCACTTTCTATTTGTATTAAGTCCCACAGCTATGAAACCCACCAGATTCTAAATAAAACCATTAAAACATATACACTGAGGGTTAATTTAGAAAAACAGGAAAAAAAAAAAAACAGAAACAAAAGCCCATAAGCCCTCGAGAGACATGTAAAAATCTAGTTTATATTTGAGGCTGGAAACGGTTTGGAGTTTAATTTTTACTGTCACCTCACTAAGACATTTTCTTCTGGACTCTGCGACATCATAACTGTATCAACAAAATAAAGCAAAATTTTCACTGGGTAGTCTGACTAAATAATCTAAAATATATATTATTTTACAAATGTCTTACCTTACACCATACTCATTTTTGGCTGATAATCTAAATTTACAACCCATTGCTGGTGACAGTTTGGTAATTTTAAATTGCTTTTGTGAGCCCACGTAACACTGACAGAATTCTCCATTTCCTTTCCCCTAGAAGAAATGACTAGTTATTATATATAGTATGCACTACTAACAAGCAACAAATCCACATCAGTTCCTGTTTGATAGTGTTTACAGGCTGGCATTGTAGACAGTAATAGCACTCCGTTACATATCATGGATCTTAAGAAAAGGCTGAGACACTGAACATCTTATGCATGGTTGACTCCAGGTGCAGAATTCCAAGAGCAGAAGTAGCTCCCCAAGTAGCCTTGCAATTTTATTCTGAAATCTCTTAGCACTTCTGGGACAAAACCTTCTTAGTTATGCTTTATTATTCTTGTAATATATACTGTTGAATCTCCACATTGTCAATAGAATTTCCACTCTGGCACCTTTTCTTTGCTTAGTATAAACAATATAATTAGAGAGAATGGGATAATTCTCAAATACAAGATAAAAACAAAATAATGCAGCAAAACTGTATAACCCATCATGTTGCTGTGGCTGTCAAAGATGCTCAAGACCTAATAATCCCTAGTCTTCAAATGTTACCTTACATGGTGACAAGATGAACAATTTGGCTAGATTAAGGGTCTTGAGAAAGAGGATTATCCTTGATTACGTGGACCGGCCACAAAGGTAAGCAGCACAAACGGCCTCCTGAGACAGGCAGTGAGACAAGAGTACAGGGATGGCAATGTGGCCATGGGTCACAGGAAACTGGCTGGGACAGGAAAACAGCTCTAGAGCCCCTGGAAGAACAGTCATACTGATACCTTAATTTTGGCT
This sequence comes from Montemys delectorum, assembly GCA_019843815.1. Taxonomy (NCBI): domain Eukaryota; kingdom Metazoa; phylum Chordata; class Mammalia; order Rodentia; family Muridae; genus Montemys; species Montemys delectorum. Next base: position 27,381 of record JADRCD010238604.1, read on the forward strand.
CAGTGAAAACTGTTATCATATTTTTGGCTTTCAAAACTGTAAGATGTTGTTTAAGTCATCAACTTTATGGTAATTTTCTATACAGAAAACAAATAATCTTGTTATTAAGGCTGACATGGGAAAAAATAGTGCCTTTCCCAAGAATAACTCTGCCCCCGCCCCAATCTGTGTGTGTGTGTGTGTGTGTGTGTGTATGTGTGTGTAATGAAACCCAGTGCCTCTGAGCTTGCTAAGTTCTATCACTGAGCTATATCCCAAACTCCTCAAGTGACCATTTTGATAGTATGTTGGAACACAGTCCATTAAAGAAGCTGTATAACATTTCTGAGACCTTGTGAGAAATCTCCAAGTGAACCAAAGCCTTGTAAACGGTTCCTTCATACCATGATTGTTCTGAGAATGTGCTTTGCTGCCCCTCCCAGGTGTAGTGGATAGAGTTCACTTGAGGTTACTCACTACAACTTGCTATGTTATTTGTTTATACGCCTCTATGGAAATACATGTTTTTGTCCTTGTTACTATACACGTTACTGAAACCTCACTTCAGAGAATACATTGTCTGATGCTCTGAATCAAGCTGGCTATTGCATGAGCCTTTGTCTACCTCACTTTTAGGCCCCATCTCCCATGTTCACACTGCCAAAGAGAGTGGTAACAATGGAGGTTGCTGGAACACACAGCATCCTCCTTCACAGGGAAGTCTGGTTAGTTATGTTTGCTAAGGACTCTTAACCATCCACTTGCCTGCCATACAAATTATTGTTTCCTAAGAGGAATACAACTACAACATATAAAACATTATTTTGTGTGAAGAAACACCCACAAGTTTAACCACTAAAAAAGATTCAATATACTTACCTCATCCCATTCTAAAATAAAGCTTTGGATTTTAGAACCATTGTCACTAGGTGCCTGAAACAGGGTCAAAAAAAAAAAAAAAAAAAAAAAAAAAGAGAAGAAATTAGCCATAAGTAACAAGCAACCTACTTTATGCCACAGATGTTCTCTGTGACTTAGCCTTTAACAATGGCCACAGAGGGAATGAAAGCAGGTTCCATGGTTAAGAGCAATTGGTGCTCTTACAGGTTACCAGAATCCCCATGGTGGCTCACAACCACCCCTAATTCCAGTTACAGAAGACCTGATGCCCTCTTTAGGCCTTAGTGGGCATCAGACACACACACTGCACATAAATGCAAGCAGGCAAACACTCATACACATAAAAAATAGAAAAATAAAGCAAGAAGCCATCTACATTTTTCTGAATACTCTATAATCTTTAACAATAACTATTATAACTTTTATAATTCTTTTAAAAAATTATTTGCCCACTAGATTTTATCAGGTTTAAAATCCCTCTATTCTTACTGTAACTAAGCTTACAATATAAATAGACTATTTTGTAATATACCACAGAACAAAGGGTAGTGGGTATGCTGCTGGACAGAGCTGGGGACCCTGTTGTTAGACACAGCATGCCCATCACCCCAGACTGCAGCTCAGTAATCTGTTTGGCTTTAGGAGAACTCCTTGGCATTTTACTATAGTCTTTAATCATTCTTGGAATGAGAACTCCAATCTCCTTTCTAATAAGTTTTCCTCCTATAACTTCAACCCACTTCTCTTTTGTAGAACAAATGATCTTAAAATTCTGTATCTAAAGAAACTCGACTCTGAGACTCCTAACATCTTACATTGAGTCAGAATAGTAACTACTGACTGACACAGCAAAAACAGTTCCAAATGACTACAATGAGAAGAGGGGGAAGAAAAGATTCTTGGAAATCCCAGCTCTTCTGTAACAGAAGAAAAGACTTCAAAGACAGAAACTACAAGTAGGGAGAAGGTAAAAAAATTTATTTTCCAAGAGTTCATGGCTCTAAACTGCTTTAGTCTAGCTGCTAAGGCCTCATGGTTCCTTTTCTTAAAAAGATTTTTTTGGGTGTGTGTGTGTGAAGATAATAATGCCCATTTTCAATAACCTGAAGTATACCTTCCTGTTGTCCTCCAAGGAAACTATAATGTGAAAAGCATTTTACCATACCTCATTGAATTATCACCCCATCTTTATGTTGCCCCTTTATTGAAATTATATAAAAAAGGAAATGAGGGCTTCAAAGTAATTCCACTTACTAAGACAACTGAGACAGGATAATAGCAAATTTTAAAAAAGAAGCAGGGGTAATGGGAATGAAAGTCAGTTGTAGTGTTTGCCTAACCCATGGAAGGCTCTATCATCAATCCTCAAGTCTCCAGTATGGGAAGGGGTATCCCCAGGCTATCTGAAAGAGAATCAATTTGGGACCACCTCGATCAGACTGAGGCTTTTTCTTGATTGCAGTTGATGTGAGAGGGCCCAGCCCACTATGGTGGTACTACTCTCTCTAGGCAGATGGCCTGGGAGCAAGCCAGTAAGTAGTGTTCCTCCATGGTTCTGCTCGGACTTCCAGTGAGAGAGTGTAACCTATAGGATAAAATAAACTCCATTCTCTTGCAAGTTGGTTTTGGCCAGTGACAAACAATAGCAACAGAAAGTGAGTTATCTGAAGGCATAAGAAGCAAACACCTACTTTACTGTACAATGAGAAAAACATGTTATTTAAGTCAACACTCTTTTGGTCTCCAAAAACAATTGACATTTAATGCAAGGAGGGAAAGGAAAAAGAAGAAATGTCTAGTTAGAAATCTTCTATGGACTATCCTTACCTTCCACTGCAAGGTGAGTGAGTTTTTGGTCCGGTTGGCTATCCTTGGTGCATTGGGGGTATCAGGCTCACAGCTTAAGGTTGTAAAGCTTTCAGCTTCTGACGGGATTCCCTTGATTGAGTTGGACTCTGCCTGCACTCTATGGGATAAAATAGTTTTACCCACTTTTATTTTCAACAGTATCAGCTTTAAATATATACAAGTAATAAGGTGACTTTCAAATATTCTACCAAGAAAATATAAGTATTATCTAGAAGTAAAGAGTGTCTCTTAAAAATAGAAAACTAGTATAAATCAGTGTTTTGATTTTACTGTTTTACTGTAACTCAAAGTAAGAAAGAGACTTAACACACACACACACATACACACACACACACACACACACACACACACACAACTTTCCCAAACTAATAATTTTCCAAAAAATATTCTTAAGTTAACTTTATATTCTACTTGACTCTATATCATTGATTTAAAAAATTTTGAATATTAACCCACACTATTCATGATACAATAATGGTGTCAATCCAGTTGAAATAGATTAGATCGGACAATGCTTTGATTAGAAGTACAGAATGTGTTATGTATAATAGGAATACTCCTAACAATAAATGTTCTTTTGAAAAACAGGGTGACTAAGTATTGCTGGGGAGGCCTCAGAGAAAAAAAATTAACAAAATATACTGGGAAACTCTAAGGCATTATCAGAATTGGCCCTATTAAATGTTGTGGATTCTGAGATCCTTAAAATCCCATGGTCCCTCCAAAACATGCTGCAGATTACTACCCATCAGAGTGAACCAAGCATTGTTTATGATTCTGTGTATCAACACCTCAGGAGCTAGGGCAAGCCTGCAGTGCTAAAGCAAATACTGCAGCAGATCTGCTACAGAGTCCTTCTAACCCTTCAGACATTTACTTCTGAGTTAAGTATTTTTAAGTGTTGTGGATTATTTTGAGAAATTATAATGCCAGTAGAAAAATTAAAGTCTACTATTTAGTTTAAAATACATTCTAGATTTTAAAGGCAATCATTAATGATAACAACATAAGCAAAGTCTCGCCCTCTGCCGTGCCTGTCACATGGAAGCAAGGGAACATACTCCTTACTTTGCATGGTAATCTGTGGCTGGTTTGAGATCATTTAAAGTGACACTTGTTTCTTCTCCTCTGAGGAAGGAAAAAAAGAATATGTAAGACAATTAGCAATAAGCCCTTATCATAAATTGTTAATCCACGTAACACAGAAGAATGTGACCAGAAAACACCTACACATAAACACTTTTGTATTTCCCTTCCTTCCCAGTGCATGACACCAGGATTTCATAATTAAAGAGCTCTGGTACAGTTGTCTCGTTCACTTCTCCGTTAGTGAAGCTGGAAGGAGGTGACCAGGTGAGCAGGATTGTCCTTGCCTGAATATCTGAGGCCTGTGAAACAAAATGGCAACAGGTGAAAGCACTATGAATCAAATGTACGTGCACAATGAATAGTGAGTGGGCTCTCTGATGGGCACAGAACTACACAAAGCAGCAACAGCCCAAACTACCCCAAACAGCTCACAGTTGGATGCTCCATGTATAGGGGAAATGAATTTGTTGTGAAGATGAAAGACAGACAAAAGACACTAATGTGGTCCATTCTAGATTATACAGTGCCATAATAAAAAGATGGGAGAAAGTAATTTTTAAACTTATCTGAGAGTTCATTTCTTTATTCAAGTATATAACAGGAAGGAAACAAAATGAATTAAGAGAAAATGAATGAAGGGCATAAATGTTTCAAGGAGACAAACCATAAATGCACCACACATGAAAGAGTATAGGTGCATGCACTGTTAGAAAGGCAGCTGTTACAACAAGACACTGCTTTAACCACCAAACAGCAGACAGGAGAATATGAAAAAGCTAAGAATTAGTATGTTGAGGGTCTAGAAAAATGGGTATGTAAAATGAGAACAGGAATGTATGCCGTTACAGCCCTGTCTCAGGGCTATTTGAGAAACAAGTAGTTTGTTCCCCTAATCAATCTATCTCCCTCCCTACCTACCTATTCATGGTCTATCTATCTATCTAGCTGTCTATCTACCGTCTGCCTGCCTGGCTGCCAGAATGTGAGGTCCTCCAGCCTTAGCTTCCTCAGTCCTGGGATTATAAGCCTGTATACTTCCATTTCAGATTGTATTTACTTTTAGATTTAAGAATTTCACTTCAGTTGGGCAATGGTGGCACACGCCTTTAGTCCCGGCACTTGGGAGGCAGAGGCAGGCGGATTTCTGAGTTCGAGGCCAGCCTGGTCTACAGAGTGAGTTCCAGGACAGCCAGGGCTATACAGAGAAACTCTGTCTGAACAACAACAACAACAACAACAACAACAACAACAACAACAACAACAACAAAAAGATCTCTCAGGGCACTATCCTACAAACTGCAAAAGTGCTCAAGTTCACACATGTCAAGATGTTCACTGTAGCATGACTGATGGCAAAAAGCTGGAAATACAGGACGCAGGTGCTGGCCTCTAAAACTGGTGCTGCCTCTTAAAATATCCCTATTTGTGTGTTTAAAAAGAATGAGAAAAGGATGATAAAAGTTTCATTGATATACTGGTGATACCTAAGGTGTGGAACAAAGACAAGGTGGCACTAGTTTATAGTAGTTTGTTCATAGTAAGTGCTCAGAGACACCTGAAATGTACTGTATATGTAAACTTACTGCTGTCTTTTGGGTTTTGTTTTCTGTTCATGTGTAGAAGAGGAGTTATAAGAGGAAAAAGACAAGAGGTTTTAATTGTTTTATATATATATGCTCTTATTGTAATAATTCCGAATGTATGTTTCTGTTATAGCAGGAGCCTAATAACAGAGAAAGTGGTATAGGAATTAGACATAGTCTAAAGATTAGCATAGAAATGGGGCTGGTGAGATGGCTCTGAGGATAAAGGCACTTGCTATGTAAACTCTGTGACCCAAGTTTGTGACCAGAACCTACATAAAGGTGGAAGGAAAGGACTGACTTTACAGTATCCTTTGACTTTCCCATGAGTACCATGGCATGCACACTTAAGAACACATGGGATAAATACAATTTTAAAAGATTAAATATATATATACACATATATACATGTATATATGTGTATATATATATATAATGTATATGAGTACACTGTTACTCTCTCAATCACACCAGAAGAAGGCATCAGATCCCATTACAGATGGCCGTGAGCTATACCATGTGGTTACCAGGAATTGAACTCAAGACCCCTGGAAGAGCAGGCAGTGCTCTCTCTCTAGTCTCTCATATATATTCTTAATTATTGTTTCCAAATGTAAAACTATACCACATCACAGGACAAACAAGCTCAAAAGTGAATAAAGATTTCTCTTTGAAAGTTCTAAGCCTGAGTAACTTCCAAATTGCTTTTTTTCTGCCTTTGTTAAGTCAGAGGAACACAAAAGTTTACTTACTACTGTCATACATTCTTCAATGGACTTAAAATGACTCTACATTAAACAGTGTCTATCTGGCTACTAGCTGGTAGATGGAACAGGCTTTCATTTTTGTTTAAACATAAGCACACTGTCATTGTCACGTGCATGTGTACCTTCATCCACATCCCATCAAGTATCTTGACCTCACTGAATGACAATGTCAACAGGACTCAGAAGGTGGTTACAGAGCTGCATTACCTGGCATCTACCTTATGAAATCCATCTATCTATTAGGCCTGTGGTTTGTTACTGCATTTCACAAAGACAGGAAATGGGAAAGCATTAAGTGGGAATCATGAGAAGAAAACTTGTTTGGCCAATACTGAATTAATTCTCAGGATCTAAGGGGTTTTCTTTTAACTTGGAATAAAATGAATTTTTCAGGAAGTTGAGAAGACAGTACCTAGAATTCTTTCCTGCTTCTTTCATTGGACTCTCCTCTAAGCTCACGATGTTAAATAGCCATGCATTCCGTATCAGAACTAAGAACTGAACACTGGGAAATACTATTACCTAAACACGATTTATCTAAAGCAGAAGCCAAGCTCTGTTTCTAACTATCACCCATACAGACTTTTCCAGGACTATGTTCAGCTTAGCAAATATAGTTAAGAGAAATTTAGGGCAGACTTTAAGTTTCACCTTTTGCAGCCCTTTGTTATAGAAAAATACTTCCTCTCTATTTCTACTAAAAAGCTAGACTCTTATTTCTACATATATGCCCACATTAAGTAAGCCACTCAACGAATGCTTACTTGGAGTGTGCAACAGAAAATTTCCCGAGTTCATTTCAAAATTTTTTTTTTCTGTTTTTGTGTTTTTGTCATACACATAGGCCGGTAGTCTGGAACTCACGACCCTCCTTGCCTAGGTCTCCCAGGTGCTGGGACTGTAGGTGTGCCCCATGCCACCACAACACCATGCCTACTGCTTTAACAGATCCTGAAGGATTAGGAAAATCTAATCTAGATCTCCTAAAACAAGGAGAGTAGGTGATTAATTAGGGAATGATTTATCTCCTAAACTTATATAGAAAACTAACTTTTAGGGAAAACCTGGTAATTTCATTCTCATAAGAACCAGGCACGCGCGCACACACTTGGGGGCGGGGGTTACAGGAGACTGGTAGGCAGTTATGTCCTGAAAAGACAAAGGTAGTATCAAATATTAAGTGACCAAAAATGACAATTCCAGCACGACAATCAACAAGAAAGAATGAAATACAAACAATGCTTTAGAAGGCTGTTTTGTGTTAATTAGGGCCAGGTGGATTATAAAAAGATTATATAAATGGATTATAAAAAGATTATATAAAAGAAACAAAAGGACCTACACATAACTACTCTAAAACTCGTGTGTGAGGAATAATACGTGTCTGTCAGGGACAGGGCAGGGAAGCACAGGTCTCAGAAATTCAGTCATGTTGACTGCTGGAGAGCTGAAGGTAAAGGAGGAATCAGAGGTGACCCGGACACTGCAGTCTACGGAGCCCAGATAACAAGTGTCCACTGATGATGTATGAAGCGCACACACAGTCTCTATTTCTTTTTCTTTATCCTAATTTCTTTTTTATTTTAGAAAAAAAAGAGGAAAAGGTTCTGAAAGTAAGATAAACTAAGTATTGCTGGCAAAGCATCCCATTTGAGTGTTCTTTAGGATGTCTTTCAGCTGATTTAGAAACCAGATGGAATTGCTTCCTCTTGTATGCTACTTTAGAAATACAATATGCGTTCATGTCCATCTCATTTGCCTATCACTGCTCTCTAAAGTAGGCAAAACATGCACGCCTGTCTTTTTACAGAACATTTAGAAGTATTAAGTGACTCATGGACACTCAATCAGTGAGCAGTCTGAGTAGCCCAGAGCTGCATCCAACTCTGCCCAGCAGCTAAGAGGTGACACAACTGTGTAAGAACAGGGATAGAGATGGACAATGGTCAAGAAGAATAGGCAGACAATGAAAACGCCATTAGAAGTTGCTGGATTGTTATGAACCTCTGAGACAGGTTGTTGTTGGTATTCTGTCTAAACCCCACCCCCACAGTTACCTGGGGGCAGCCAGGTAAAGCCTAGCCCTTTAAAAGGGGCTGCTTGGCCCCCTCCTCTCTCTCTCTTGCCTCTCTTGTTCTCTTGCTTTCTCTTACATTTTGCCCCCTTTGCTCCCTTCCCTTCTCCCCCTCTCTCCATGTGGTCATGGCCAGCCTCCACTTCTCTACTCCTTATCTTTGCCTTTCTCTGCCTCTACTACTCTCTTAACTCCCCTCCCCATGCCCTAGATAACCTGGTCTCTCAGGGGGAAGGGATGCCTCGGCATGGGCCCCCCCCCCCAGGTAACCCCCCCACACCCCGCCAGAACATATTTCTTATAGCTTTTTCTCTTTTTATGATCACAACATTTGTTGTGTTTGCCAGTTTCTAATACAGTAAAACTTAACAAGAAGATAGCCTTGAAAGGAACTCAGAATGTCACAGACTGTGACAAAGACTATAGAGGTAAAAATTACAATATTTTTGGATTTCCAAAAAATGCTAAAATAGAGAAAGCAGCCACACTCAGCCGTTGGATGGATGTGCGATGAAGAAGAGAGGAGCCGGACTGTAGTGCACTAGCAATCCTAGGGTGCAGGAGCCTAGGGCAGGAGGGCTATAAGCTTGAAGACAGCTTGGGTCACACAGGAAGACCCTGTCTCAGAAAACAAACAAATGACACATACAAAGTGAGAGAGGAACTTGAGAACTGTCTGTGAAATCTGAAGACAGACAGATCTAGAATTCATAAACAGAGAATAGTTCTGAAGAAAGACAATAAGGAACAAACTGCAAACACGTTTAGTTCTAGGCATCACTGAAAAAGATGGTAGGTTTTTAAACTCAGAGTTCTATCAAAGATCTCCAAAGAAAACACCACGCTAGCACGGTCAGTTCAACATACCGGAGGATATGGCACCCTTCTACTCTAGCTTATGGAAGAAATGGCTTTAGAAAGGCGTGGCAACATTCCAGGCCATTCAACCCTAAGAGCACTGCTCACTCTGAAGTAAATGCACACCAACTCTCTCTACAGTGTGTAGCTGAGTTCCATAAGTGAATGTCTTTTCTATTTATGTGGGCACATATGTAGGCTGAAATTATGCTCTTCCACTGGGCCACGGCCAGTGCCTTTTACACACTGCTATGTGTTCAGTACTGCTCCACACCTTCTGTCCCATCCACAACCAAACACCCACGTTTCCTTGAAATTTCACCTCAAACACTCTTTCAGAAGAAAATCTCCCTAATGCCCTTGCCAAGGTTTAGTTTCCTTATTAAACACTTGGATAGCATTCCCTTTCTTCTGGTTGTTCACAATAAAACTTGAAAATGTTTTAAATTTTATTTTACTTTAAAATTTATTAATTTTATGTGTATAGGTGCTTTGCCTGCATATATGTCTCTGCATCACATATGCACCTGCAAAGTCCAGAAAAGGGTATTAGGTCCCTGGAATTGCAGTAATAGGTGCCACGAGCTATTGGCATGGAGTAATGGAGTTAAGAGCTGCCATGTGGATGCTGAGAATCAAAACCCTGTCCTCTGCGAGAGCACCAACTGCTCTTTTCCTCTGTGGCATCTCTCTAGTCCCCATACTTAAAAACTGTACATTTATCATGTGATAATGATTTTATAAAAGGAAGCTGTAGGGACCAGGACCACACTTTGTTTTATAGTCCATCTCCAGCTTCAAGTATGGCAAATGGCATTTTGTTCAGGGTCAAATATTTATGGAGTGAAGCAATATATTTAATTTTATGATATCAATACACTATAGCATGCAAAACCACCAAAAAACCATGACCTGTACTTTATTGCTCATAAAATTAATCAGACAGCAAATTAATTAATCATTAAATAAAAAACTAAAAATAGTGAAATTATCCCTCCCCCTTTTTAGTAGTAGATACTTTACTAAACTACCTTTTCTTTTTTTTTTTTTAATAATAACAGGTAGATTATTTTAAAATTTCACTTTCTGTGGCCACTTTAATATTATATAAAAAACAAAAATCAATATTAGCTGTTATGTCAACCAAACAAATCTTACTAGGTAGGGCCACTTCCTTTTCTTTCTTCTGTCTTTTTTTTGGTTTTACATAGAGTTAAAACACCAAGAGATAAAGGCTTGACAGTTGTTATGGGCATTCTACTGTCCATGTCATATTCTGCACATACTCTATGCACAGTGTTTGCCCTCAACCGCTGCTGCTGGCCCCAGAGCATCTCAGGAGGCTGAAGCAGCAGTGTGCTACAGACAGCTGTTACTGTGTGTGTTCTCTATGGGAGCATGCTGAGCTTCTGAACTGGCAAGGAAGAAGGCAATTCAGCCAAATGCTACTAAAGCCCTCAGTTTGCTAACACAGTTCTTCCCTGCCATCACAGGCATGACACAGTGACAGTAGTTAAAGTAGATGAGGCTCTCTGAAGAACCCACAGCTCTCCTCCTAAACACACTACAGATTTTCTACAACTAAAACATGTAACTTGTAGGCTACTTTTATTTTTAAGGCTGAAGTATTTAATGCTCTGGGTAAGCTCACTGAAATTTCTATTCTAATCTGTACCACAGTAATAAGAGTGTTGCTCTTTGTTCAACTACCTGTTTATAATCATGGCAAAAACATCCAAGAGGAGTCAGGTTCGTTGGGCTTAGAATGGACAACCAACCGTAAGCCTTCTACAAGGTGATACCTTTGGACTCCTGCACAAAGGTAAGCTGCTGCACAAGCAAAGCAATCTAAGAAACCATCCCAGAAACCCAGGAGAGATCACCCACAGTGAACACTATCACAGTGATGGCCATGCTGTGAGCCCTATCTTTTTTCTTTTAAGTGAACTCCTTGAGAAGCACTAGGGAAAAGCTCGGGGACTGCCTGCACTCCAACCCAGGCTCTTATTACTTTTACTTGCTTGTTTCAGTTCTTATCTGTGAAACAGGGGAAGCAGTACATCTTGAGCAATTAACTAACACACGTGCATCTCAATCACTCTGAAAAGAGACTGACATCAGCAAACTTGTCAGCTACTATTTTCATCTACATTTATTCCATCAACATGGTCCATTCTTAAGAAAAAATAAGCAGGGCAGTGGTGGCGCATGTCTTTATCCCAGCACTTGGGAGGCAGAGGCAGGCGGATTTCTGAGTTCGAGGCCAGCCTGGTCTACAGAGTGAGTTCTAGGATAGCCAGGGGTAAACAGAGAAACCTGTCTTGAGAAAATCAAGAAAAGAGAGAGAGAGAGAGAGAGAGAGAATAAGTTAAAATGAAGAGAGAGCTTGAGTATTTAAATGTATCAACTGGGAGTTCACAGAACAAGACAGACATAAGCAGCTATTTGATGAGGACCCCATTCTAAATAGGCAAAATCAAAAAAAATATTCACGGAGAAGGTATTAACAATGGCAACAATTTTTAATTCATTTTTGTGTAAAAATAAGCAAAAACTCCAAGTGTTTTTCTTGTTATGGTGATAGCACGCCTTCTAGGGGCGAAGAGGTAGCGTTCTCTGCTTTGTAAGCTGAGGAGTGTTTTTAGCCACTGGTCAAACGGCCTGATCCTGGTTGGAAAAGCTCCGAGCGGCCTGTTCTATCTATCCTTCACCATGGCATGCCGACAGTGGTCCTTGCTCCTGCCTCCAGTCCCATGCTCTGTCTGCACTTGTCTCCTTCTTTGGAAGCCCAGTGGCATTTTTTCATTGCTTTAATTTAAAATATTACTTTCCACATTATTTTACCTTCCATACTAGATTTGTCTACACATTTTTACTTGTTAACATACAGAAATAGCTCAGTAAATATTTTCTGGATGAAGGAATGAGTAGGTTAATTTCTTTAAGAATAGTTTGACATAGGAACACAAGCTATACATAGTAAGAGATTAAAATCAAGCCATGAAAGCAAAGAGTATGACCGTATTGGGGGGGGGGGGGGAGGGGATGGAGAGATGGGGAGAGAGAAAAGAGCTAAAAAGAAGGTATTGATCGTTGGACTCATAGAAATGAATTCCAAACACTGGTACAAATCCCAAGTAGCTAAACATGATGATGGAGGAGTGATTATAGAGATTTATTTTTGTATGGCTGTGTATCTTTGACTTAAACCTTTATATAAAAGCCAGGATTAAATCTTAGTGACTGGCCTTTCTGCTAGCTTGCTTATATAATGGAGCAGAGTCACAGCACTTAGAAAGTAGAGGAAGAAAAGAACAAATCAGAGCAAGTATTGTAGTTTGATGCCTTCACTACTTCCCACAGTCTTTTCCAAGACTATTTTATGGACTTATTTGTAATTACGATATCAATTTTTGTCATAGCCCCTTTGCCTATTTCTACTTTCTTCATATTTTGTTGAATAAAGCTATTATAATTTATGCACTTCTTGTTTCACTTTTATGAATATTAAAGCTGCAATGAACATTTTAATGTAATTTTTAAACAGGAAATGTGATCCCAGCAGTGTACTTCCTTGTTTCTTTTAGGTATCAGTGGAGAACTTCCTATGCCTAACAAGTTTGAAATGTTCATTTGGTATGCATATGTAATCTTTTGTCACAGCCTTTCCATGAGCCCTCTGGAATGTACATACCTTCTTACGTAAGCCTTTTCATATGTATTTTCTAACTTACTGTACCTAGTGTTACAAAGACCTAGGAAAGGCTCATGTTCTCCTTGTCTCAATCGTGCTTCACTAAGGAAGGGCCCCTTTTAGAACACTCACAACACGACTGGCCTCACATTTGTATGAAGTTAACACAAAGCCTAAATGAGAATGACAAAATCCTACATGAAAACATTAATTAGCAAGAAAAACACATGAGCTACTTACCACTGGTTTGACAATGTTGGAAAGAAATGCTTCAAATGCTTTAGTTTCTTCATCTTTTTCTTTAAAAGAATTAAAAAAAAAAAAAAAAGAACTTAAATGCAAAGTTCTTGTCCTCTCCTCTGGTTCTTTTCTAGTTTTTAATCCTTAGTCACAACATGGGCATCTGCAGCCGTCACAGGTCAGCGGCTTTGGTTTCTACAGTAACTGTTACTATCACTTGAACCGTGCGCATGTATGCATGCAAGTATGCATACAGATACCACCTAACGTGGCTGTTCTCACACAGAATGCACTCTCACTCATAATGGAAACACCCTCTCTCCTCTGGAAGTCTGCTTGCCATTTTCACATCATCCTTTTCATTGTTCTGCTTTCGACTCAGTGCAGTCTAAGATGGCTTGGAATTTACAACTTGCCTGCCTCAGCCTCTCAAGTACTGGGATTATGGGCATGCACCACCGCACCTGGCTTTGACTGGTGAACTAAATACTTGACCATGGTTGCCCAGAGAGTTGCAATCTGCTGTAATTCATAGCAACCATTGACATAAAAAACAAAACAAAACAAGCCAAAAAATAAAAACAACAATAAAAAAAAAAAACCTTTTGGCCCAACTCATTTGGGACATTAGTGCAGAAAAGAATATTCAGACAGTCTCAAAAACTGGAGAACATTTTAGTAAATGTTAACATACAAATCATGAAGCCATTAAAGCATTGATTAAAATGTGCAGAATGAAGGTTAAGGAAGATGGAAGTGAGCATATTAATACTTTTGATATTGCTCACGAAGCTGGGCACATCCTAGTTGCTGTCACATTAATCAGCTGCATCACTTGGTAATTTCAACACAGTAAGAATTAGGATTATCACATTAGACAAGTACATTCAAGGACTTAAGAAAATTAAGCTGTTAGTATTTGTGAATACGCATGTTAGTCTGCCTCACAGGCACATTGGATGAAATATAGTATGGTCTACCTTTAGAAGTTAAAACAGGCAACAGTATCAAGGAAATCTACGGAAATTAAGATAGGCATCAGTGAGAGGCTTAGCATAGTCAAAGTACCTGGGCACAAACCTCACGCCTGAGACAGGCTACTGTTAACCTAGCACATATTTACCTACAGAGACTTGAGTCTAACACATGATAAAAAGTAGTGTTCAGAGTTTATATGGTGACAGTCACATGTTGGTTAGAAGGATCTAGAGAAAAAGTAAAACCTCTGAAGCAAAGGGAAGGAGAATACTATAACTAACTATGGAACATGCAGAGAGGATTGGTTAATGACATAACTAAGTTATCATGTATTCATATATAAAGAGGCTGGAGAAAAAAATAAAGTTTTGGTAAAAGGTAAGACAGTCTTATAAAAGGACCAGAAACAGAAGAAATGACATCTTGGTTAGTCAATTTTCCTATAAAAGGAAACTTCTTAACTAGTAACATTGATGGTAATGTGAAATTACTTAATTGCCATTTCCAAATGCTAAAGCAGCTGTCTAGCAATCATTAAGATTATAACACATTTCTCAGGGAAGTGCTAGGCTATGAACTGATGTGGTTCAGGATGAGATGGCTGAAGAGTGAAGATATAATTTTAGCAGTTTAAATGAAAACTATGAGACACACTCGTGTCCAGAGTCACCTTCTGTTTCTGGGTCAGCTTGGGTCCAGCCTCTTCCGCGGCCCGATCTGTTTCTTGCAGACCCTGTGTTCGCAGCACTGGCACTCTGTCCTTTTATGAGACCATTGTGTTCGCTTATAGGAGAGGGACATTTCTGAGGTGATGGTGGAGGGCTGCTCGTTTTATCTTTCTGTGTTCCTTGGCGATCTTTTAATTTTTTCTGCAAACGCTCATATGTTTTACTAGATCTTTCATCTCTAAAGTTGGACCTACCGTGTGTAGAGTGGGCATCTAGAAGAAGTAAAATACAAGTGTTAAAAATATCACAATCTCCAAAGGGATCTGTCACAACAGAAGTACAGGGAGTAAGCCTATCATTACATATAAATTTATTATAAAATATTATGAGTAGTAATTCTGCAAAACAAAGCTATACCTATATCTCCAGTAACAGACTCAAGCTTTGTGATCTGTTTACAGCTCTATGTAAGTTAGCACAGACATTTCTTTCTTTAACCATTTTCCCCACTATCCCTTTAGAGGAACACCACAGTAGTCTGTGAGCTGGAGAGTAATGAGATCAGGCCAACCTGGTTCTAGGTTTCCTTCACTGTACTGTAAGCTATTACTTCTCAGCCTTCTTCAATCTCAACCATATAAAACAGGAAAAAGATGTCACCAGTCTAAATTGTAATTCTAAAACAAAAAATCATCCCTGAAAAAGCCGCAGGAGTTAGCAAACAAAAATTAATTGGAGTATTAAATTTATGTTTTAATTTTGTATCTGAAATATGTACGTACTGAGGGAAATATTTAAAAGCCTAGCAAAGTCCCATTAGCAGTGTTTTATGAAAATTAGCATAATATTCTTGAAATGAATATATACAGGATTTACTCTTCATATGAACTAACAAAACTCTCAGAAAGAAATGAAGGAGTATATTTGCGTGACCTTTGGTGTGGTAATACTTTTTTTTTTAATTTATTTTTTATTAGATATTTTCTTTATTTACATGTCACATGATATCTCCTTTCTCAGTTTCCCCTCCGAAAAAAATAAAAAAATAAAATAAAATAAAATAAAAAGACAAAAACAACAACAACAAAAAAACTCCTGTTCCCTCCCTCCTCCCCCTGCTCACCCACCCACCCTCTCCCGCTTCCTGGCCCTGGCATTCCTTCACAAGGCCAAGGGCCTCTCCTCCCACGGATGACTGACTTGGCCATCCTCTGCTACATATGCTGCTGGAGCCATTAGTCCCACCATGTGTACTCTTTGGCTGGTGGTTTAGTCCCTGGGAGCTCTGAGGGTACTAGTTAGTTCATATTGTTGTTCGTCCTAAGGGGCTGCAAACCCTTCAGCTCCTTGGGTACTTTCTCTAGCACCTTCACTGGGGACCTTGTACTCAGTCCAATGGATGGCTGTGAGCCTCTACTTCTGGTACTGTCAGAGCCTCTCAGGAGACAGCTATATCAGGCTCCTGTCACCCAACACTTGCTGGTATCCACAATAGTGTCTGGATTTGATGATTGAATATGGAAAGGATTCCCAGGTGGAGTAGTCTCTGGGTTGTCCTTCCTTCAGTCTCTGCTCCAAAGTTAGTCTCTGCAACTCCTTCCATGGGTATTTTGTTTCCCCTTTTAAGAAAGAATGATGTATCCACACTTTGGTCTTCCTTCTTCTGGAGTTTCTTGTGGTTTGTGGATTGTACTTTGTGTATTCTGATCTCCTGGGCTAATATTCACTTATCAGAGAGTGCATACCATCATGTGTCTTATTTTGTGATTAGGTTACCTCACTCAGGATGATATTCTCCATATCCATCCATTCCCCTAAGAATTTCATAAATTCATTGTTTTTAACAGCTGAGTAGTACTCCATTGTGTAGATGTACCACAGTTTCTGTATCCATATTTTTTAGATAAGACACAAACAGTATAAACAAAGTAAAACAAACAGGACATTATCAAAATTAGGACCTTTTTTCTATCAAGGGATATCACAGGGAAAGTGAAAAGACTGTAAGGGTTGGGGGAATACCTGCAAACCATGGATTTGATAATGTAACAATAAAATGCCAATTCTACTAAAGAATGAATATTTACATAGCCAATGAGCATCAACAAAATAAGAAAAAGGAAATCAAAACAAAAAATGAAATTAAATTCACAGGTAACAAGATGATTATTAAAAAAGTACATTATAGCAAGGACGTGGAAAAACTGGAACCCTCATACACTGATGGTAGGAATAGAAAATGGGGGAACCAGTGAGCAGCATGGTGTGTGCTATTCATACATGCTCCAGCCCTTCTACTCAGAAGTGTAAAATATGCTGGCATTGAGATCTGTGAGATATGTTTGCAACAGCATCACTAACAGTCAGTCAAAATATCATATGCCATCAACTAATGAATAGATGGTAAAAAGTGTGATGTGCACACAAGTCTAAACTTCAACCACAAAGCCAATGAAATGCTACTGCATGTCACAACACAAACGAACCTCAAGTTAAAGACCTAGGCAGAAAATATCACATCTTACATATTACAAATGCTTCACATACATTGTAATATGCACGTCAGTGGAAAGTCTGTAACAGGCAAAAACAGACACAAAAAGTAGCTGAAGGGGTGGGGGCAAAAGAAATCAGGACAGACTACTTGCCAAGTTCAATGGTTCTGTCTAGGTTGGCAGAAAGGGATTAGAATTACAGATTTTCCCATCTAAGAATCTGAAACCTGAAATGCTCCCAAGTCTGGAACTTCGAATGCTGATAAGACACAAATACAAAATGCCATACCTGAATGGTGACGGGCTATGCAAAATTACTAAATATTACATGGAAATTACCATCAGGGTATATGTATAAAGGAGTTTTGTGTTAGAATTCCATACATCCCATTCCTAATGCACTAGTGTGCATTAGTGTACATGTGCATGTAAAGCATCCAGATTTGGAAACACTCTAGATAAAGGATAATCTATAGAAGAAAAAAATATGTATAAATAAATTCTATTCTTTGTAGAATACAGTAAACAGAAAATGAAATTGAAATACACAGTTAAAAATGGCTAATGTTACGTGAGAACTATACTTAGTACCCCTTTGTAAACTGTAGTTTGGTTACACATTTGCATTTACAGTTTATCTATTTAAGATAAAATAAGAGTATCCATGGAGAAAATAAAAGACTATGTTGTAACAGAGTAGATCTGAGAGAATTAAAACCACACCACCTATAACTAAAACAACCTTCCAGACAGTCTTTGTGAGCCCCAGCTCCTCCTTCTGTTCCTCTGTACTGGGGAATGATATGAGCTAATGTAATCCTGAGAACAATGTACAGTCAAGTCTCATCTCCATAAGAGTGTGGCCAACAATGAAACGCTTCACTGGTTCCATTTTGAGAATCCAAACATGTGAGTGGAAAGGAAGTGTTTACTAACTAGAAAACCAGCGCTGGCTGTCAGCTCCTCAGACCTAGTGTCATATTCCTGATCAGACAGCCTTGGAGGTGATGCTTGGCTTCCACCATCCGAGCTGGTCAGTGCATTTATGCCCTTCACCTCCTCCAGAACACTGTGAAGTGTAACTGTGCACAGTTTTACTTATTACCTAGAGATTGTGTCACACAGCTTTTATTTAAATCGAGACTGCTGGGGTATGTTCTGGCAATAGAACAGGAGTACCAGAAAAGGAGATTCTCATAGAAGATATAAAACTTGAACTACAAGTAGAAAGGTATTGTTTAAAGCCATAGCAAAGAAAAAGATTATAAAGATTACTGAGTTGTATATGTGTGTGTGTTACTCTTGTCTTTTCAGCAGTTTAATAACTGAAGGTAACTTTGGGCTTCTCAATTCCTCATAGAATCCAGGAACTTTTTGTAGTAGCATCACAGACTTTAAGGTTTAGAAAAAGTTAAAGGCTTTTAAAAAATCTCCTTAGAGACCTGTCGTCTAACATGATCCTGCTAAACATTCTGTCTGATATAAATCACATCTTGATTTTCTGTTTACTTAACTGTTTGCTGGAGACCTGTTGCATCATGAAGACAAAGTTCCTAAACAGTGCTTGGGTAAAAGAAACACACTGTGGTACTGTGCTTGTGTAGTCTCCATTCTATGACACGAAGCGAGCATCTCTTATGTCCAAGTAAGGGATGCCAGCCACAACAAGGCAGTGATGTTTGCGATCTTACCTACATCTGCATATACTTGTGAAGACTGATACTGTGGCATATACTGTGTTGCCATGTCGCCAGCTCCAGTCACTGGTGAGTACATATGTCGTGGTGGAGGGGGCATCATGGTTGGGACAGGAATGAAACCAGGCAGAGGAGGATGTGGGGAGCGGTGGATAACTGTGTGGCCACCAGGATGAAACTCTGGTGACTGCGGAACCACAACAACTCTCCGAACACCATTGTCTTCAATAACCTATAAAATGAACATCATGTTACAAGTCTCTTCTGAAGGAAATAAGCAATTCTCTTCAAATGTACTCGAGTAAAAACGTGTGTACTATTAAGATTCAAAAGGCTGAGAGTAACCATGAAAAAAATGTACTCAACACATTAGGGATTAAATCAGCATTAAACAGCAAAACAGCTCTTGCTACACAATATGAATGTTACCTAAAGTAGATCTGAAAATACTGACAGGAGTGACTACGTTATGCATGAACACTGAGCTGGGATACTGGATATTTAGTTTATATAGTAGATACATTTGGTGGTTTCGGCACAATGGGGTCAAGAATTTCATTTTCTATATCATAACTGAGGGTGGATCAAAAACAAGGTGTAAGAAGACTAAAGAGCACCAGATATCTCAGGTCTAGGTTAATAAAAGTACTTGTGACATTGCAGCTTAAAATTATATTTCCCCTTTTCTGGAACTCAGCAGGGTATGGTGCTATATACTTGAAATCCCTCACCCTGAGGCTAAGGCAATAGGATCCGGAGTTCCATGCCAGCCTGGTCTACACGGTGATTGATATTCTGTCTGAAGAAACCAACAAACCAAAAAATGCTCCTCATCCTACACTGCCACATTCTGAAGAATTACAACTCTGAGAATCAAATTTTTAAAAAAATAACACACTCCCTTCGGGTTTCACAGGACCTTTAGGGATGTGAAGGCTTTAGGAGAGACAAGAACGCCTAAAGGTATGAGATTTTCAATCTCAAAACTAGGAGTCCTTTCACAACAAATGGTTAATAATATACCCAGCATTTCAGAAAAACAGAAATTATTATATAAAAGTTCTCATTTAAAAACAAATCCTTTTATACAGCAAGCCCTGTATTTGGTAAGTATAACAGTTATGTGGCTATAGATGAACCTGAGTTACTTTCTACTGAAGGGTAACAGTATTTCTCGACAACACTGGGCTGGAATACCAAATGAATTCACTGTTTATATGTAATATGTCTAGCATATATATTACACAATGCATGTTATTTCTATGTACTGCTGAGTCTGCACTGTATCCGCTTTCCAATGAGATGGCTCAAATCTTCAGGCAAATGCACAGCACGTACAGCACATGGAGGCAGATGCATCTGGAACCCAACTTGAAGGGAGTCTGGAGTGAGGCATACCTTTTCAGCCCCAACCTTAAAAGAATGTACATTAGCGAGATCTTAACAGACTGAGTGAACGAGATCTCACTATCTGCCATGATGGTACTCCCTCTGTGCCATCCTTCTCACTCCTAATTCCTAGAAGACAACTCACGCTGAAAAGATTTTTAGTTCTCAGTATTGCTCCAATTACCTTTCCCCGCTTTGTGTCTTTGTGCGGTATGTATGTGTACATGTTCTCATGTATGTAAGGGTGAAGGTATATGTGCATATATGTGTCTCTGTGGAAGCCTGAGGTTAATGTCAGGTTAATAATCTTAATTATTCTTTCACCTTATTATTTTGAGGTAGGGTCTCAATCAAATGCAAACCTTGCTGACCACCCCTAGTCCTATTAGCCAGCCTCCTCTGCTTCTGCATTTCCAGGCATTCATGTGGTTCAGCTCACCTGCTTCTGAGCCATCTCCACAGCAGTCAGTCTTTCTAATCTAATTTTCTTCTTCACCAAATCCTACACTCTAGCTGCAGGGAGGATGGTCTTGACAATGAGTTGCCACTCTGTATCTTGCCCTTCTGTTGAGATAATTTTCCTTTTCATTTTGCTTCTTCTTAATCTATAGACAGGTGAATCTTATCATCCATCCAATCCAGATATAACATTATCTCTTCCATTTAAAAAGTATTTTTGAGCAAAATAAAAATGGACAATTTAGGAGAATTTTGTGCAGCATAGTGATTATAGCCTAGAGTTTTCTAATCCAGAGTTTGTCCTGCCCTCTAGAAAAGACCTGGTTGTGTCTGGGGACATTTTGGGGGTCTTAGTGGAGTACAGAGGTCAGGAATGCTGCTATTTGTCTTATAACACAGGGGAATCAATCCGGTGTTAAAATTACCCAGAGAAAATGTCTACAGAAGCAGGTCTAGAATCATGACACAACCTTCTATTTGAAAGGATTATTTTGGCTGCTAACTTGAGAACAGAGACATGAAGGACAAAAGTGAGGAAAACTTCTGAAAGCCACCACTGTCACCTAGACAAAAGCTGATGGTGGGCTACAGGGGGTGGCTCAGGGTGCAGGCAGGAGGGTTTTAGAAGTGGCCCATAAATGCATTTATTTAAAGGCAAGAAATTAGCTTATGAATCCATGTGGGATGACAAGACTGTGCCCACTAACTGTAATGAGCAAGGCTGGGGCAGAACAAGTTAAGTTTATGGGGTCTAGCATTCAGAGTTTTCAAAAGAATTCACGGGTAAGATTTTATATATGTCTAAGACATCTAAGTGAAAATGTTAGTAGACCAGTAAGAACCAGTTTGCACTTCCAAAAGATCAAAGGACAGCCTGCACAGCAGAGAAGTTTGTTAAGAGGTGTTAAGGGGGAAAGCTCAACCTGTAAAAAGCCCATACGTCATGTCACATAGATGGACAGTAAGAATTAACCACTGATTTAGCTAATGGGTTATAAAACTGTGACCCCATGAAAGCAGTTTTGGGAAATTCAGAGGGAAAAATGGTTGGGGTCCGTTTAAAAGAGGAAATGGAGAGAATTAGTACTCACAGCATGACTTTGGAAGCCTTGCAAAGGGGAATATAGAAACAGGGTTATGGTTGCTAAGAACAGTGGACTAGACATTTTATTTGTTTTTCACTGTTTGTTCATTGCAAATTATTTAATTCTTATAACAACACTGTAAATTAGATACTATTATCTCTATTTTAGATGGAGAAATCCAGGCCTAGGGATGTTAAATAAATTGCCCAGGGCCATACAGGTAGCAGTGTGCAGGAACTAATGTCAGGCAGTTTGACTCCTAATTCCATAGTCTCACTAACGCAAGGCAAGCTGAGGAGAGTGGAGAGTTACTACTAAATTGGTTCATAGCTTTAGTGTTGATCAATGTGAGGAGTTCTGTGGATGATGGGAGTATGAATGTATTAAGTTGTTAAGTTGGTAAAGTATGTGCTATGTGTTTTTTACACAATTACAAAAGCTAAACTATAACAGCAGAAATGCCATTGGGAAACTCACAAGCCAAACCAAACAAAAAACCAACACAAAACCAACAAAGATCTGGACCAGAACCAAAAGAACACAGAGCAGCACTTCAATGAATGATTTAGGAGCTATAACTTCAGACTGCGGCCCAGAGACCTCAAAACTGCCTCACTTCTCCAGAGGCCTAGCTGCTAAGAAACAGCCAGCATGCAGACACTGAATTTGGTCCAGAGACACATCAGTTGGTCCTCTGGCAGTAAGGTAAGTTAGACAGTTAATAAAACTTAAAACCCAAGATAAGTAATTCCTTAACTACAGGTACCATCTAATCTTAATTAGGCAAGCCTTATTTCTTGCATTGAAGGCAGAAAAGTTATGCTCAGTATTTGGCATTTTATACTGTAATATGGCTTTCCTGGCCTCAGTGACCAGTCTATGGTCAATCTGTTTTGTTTTTCTTATTACTGGGAAGAGTACTAGATTTTTTTTTTTTTTTTATAAACACTCAGTTCATTTAGAAACTTCACATCTCTTTTTCACTCATCACCACACTGACTCTTAGGTGACTTCCTCCAATCTTTGCTTCCTTCCCAGGCTTGACAAGCCCCCCACCTTCAAGTTTTAAATGGTAAATGCTACTACCTGAGCACTCTGCCAGGAAATCCCTATTTCCTGACACTCAAGTGCTTGTACATGCGCTCGTGCACACACCACACACGCACAAACACACCCCCACACAAACACATACCACACCCACCACACACATCCACCCCCCACACCACACCCACCCGTGTGTACACACACACACACCAACAAGTCAGCACACAGCCTCCACCCTCTTGTCCTCATCTGAACTCCTGTAAGTTTTCTTCTAGTCTTTGCTCTTCCTGCCTGGCTGTTCCAAAGACAGCATAGGGATCCGCTAGAATGCAGAAGCTTTGAGGAATGTACTGATTCACCTCTGGCTGCTGACATAATTTAAACTTAAAAAGCAAGTACAGTTTAAAAGAGTGACTTGAAACTTGTAATTAAGCTAACATGGGTTTTCCCCCACCTTTACAAATCTACAATCCTACAGGAGCCCTCTCACCTGACACTCCACCTCCATGGCACTAAAAGAAACAAGAAGGTTAATGGCGGGGATATAACTAGTGCTTTATACCCCAGGCTATCCTTGAATCTGGTCACCCGTTTCTACCTTTTAAGCCCTGAATTAGTTATGAGCTATCATGTCTGGCTCAAGAAGACTGCATGCATGTGGAGATCAGTGGCTGACACGAGAAGTATTCCTTAACAGAGAGATAGATGCCCACTCTATTTCCTAAGGTAAATTCTTTCACTAAAACCAGTGTTCTCCAATTCTGCTGGTCTAGCCACTCAGCTTGTGCTGGGAAATCTTCTATCTGTCTTCAAATGCTGGAGGGATGCACCTCATCCCTCCTGATTATTTTTTTTCTGAAGGTGCTAGGGGATTTAACTCTGGTCCGAAGGCTCATCAGCAAGCACCTTGACTACTATGCCATCTGGTAACCCAAGAAGAATTTTTGATGATGCCATCCAGGAGTTACAGTCAGGTATTTTAGAAACTTTTCAGTAAGTCATTAACTTCATTACTAAAATATTAAGTTATTCCATGTTGCAATGCAAGGCTCTTAAGAAATAAGTTCATGTTTGCCAGTGAGTTGCAGTTTCTTCTGTTCTTGTCACTATTTGCTTTTTTTTCTTTTACTTTGTTCCCCTTTTGCCGTCTTAACTTCTCCAGCAAATATTTCTGCCTCTAAGTAGTATGACAGTCTCTTACAGCCTTCCCTTTCTTGTTAGGGAGCATTAACAGCTTGTTATTATACCCAACAGAAAGGACAGGCTCCAGAGCTTATCAATAAGAAAGATATATATATGGCCGTGGCTTACAGACCACAAAGCATCTTTTCTAAACAGCCTGTTGAGTTTGAAGTTTTCTTCCTGGTTTTGAAGGGCAAACACACTAGAAATCTAACAACTGAGGTTGCTCACAGTGTAAAATGCTAAAAGCAGACTAGACAGTGGTTATTAATATGTGTGCCACTTCATTCCTGCCAAACCTGCATTTTCTTATAGCCATACATATGCCTCGATCTTTCCTTCTACTCCTGGCTTCTTGATGTGCTAGCATTATGCTCACAGTCAGGTTTTGGACAATGTGTCAAGTGCTTAGCTGTGAGTACAATGTGGATCTTATTAATGTTTTCTAGTACTAGAAATTATGTGTCATCGAACTGGGGTATGTTAACTGGGGATAATGAGAATCTGAGCATTTAGGCTTACTGTATACTTACATTTCAAAAGACTATTTTTGTCTTTGGATTATCTCATATATATACTTCAAACTAATACATTTCCTAGAGACAATTTTTAAATTAAGATAATAGTAATAAATTCACTAGCTTCCCACAATCCTTTCACAAGACTTATTAAAATTCATCAATTTATTTGACAAATACTTGTGGGACACATACTATATCTGAGTACAAGAATGTAGAATTAATTAAAAAGCAGCTCCTATCTCCAAGGAATCTAAAATCTCATGGAAATAACAGAAATCTTAGTTTTTCCCCATCTAGGGAGTTAGGACCTCAATCTGGACTGACTTCTAAGTATTTACTACGCTAGCTGTTTGGTGTTGAGGATATTGTGACTGGCGTCCCTAAATGAGCTGAGTAACTATGGCCACACTCTCTATTTGTATTCAGGTCTACTAGCCTCAGCACTGCTCCTGGGCATGGGATATACCTTCATGTTAGGTCATCTGCAATGGCAGTTTCTGTTTCTAGAATCAGTTTCACCCAATAAAGGCAAGGCAAATGCCTACCTTTCTTTAGACTCAGCTTAACACCTTCCCCATGGCTTGCTCTGCCATGCTGTTATCGAACACAATCCAACTCAGCTCTATTTTCACTTCTGCCTTTGCTCTCCTTGTAATAGACTCATTTGTCCACTGACTATGCTTTTTGTTTGCTTCTTCCTAAAAAAAAAAACAACAACTTTGTAACCTTTAGAGGGAGGTAGAGCCTTGCCCCTCTCATTGTCAAGGATGGCTGATACACACCGCTACTCATCTGTACACCACTACTGTATATAAGAACTGGCAAACATTATCTTCCTAAGAAAGGAAATTAATCAACAAACCGATAAACACAGGTATGCCAATAAAGGTGACTAAAGGCTTGAAAAATCTACTTCTACACTCATTATTGAGTGAAATGACAAGGTTGAGGTTGTGATAAAGACAAAGTATTGTTAAGACAACAGAATAGGCTTGTCACATGGATTCAGTCCTCTAATTCCAGCACTAGGGAGCAGAGTAGAGGAGAATCATGAATTCAAGACCAGTCTAGCTACATAGTGAGAACTTACTAAACAGTAAGTCAAAAATGGCCCCAAATAAACAACCACTACCACCACCAAAATTCAAACTACCACCACCTCTACAAGAACACCTTGAAACTAGAATAACTGTCCCACTCGTCTTTATGTAAATAGCATGTAACAGTTTGGCAATGATAACACTCAGTAAATGTTTGAACTGAATTATGCTAAATAACAGTCTCTGAATAAGTGAACAAAGTTTTGAGGAAAAGTCATAAAGCAGAAGAAAAAAACAGACGTTATGCCATCAAAATCTGAAGTAAATCATATCAATGCTTTCTAATTTTTAAAGGTCAGGGACCAGGAAGAAAAATAAAAGGTGTTTAGGTCTGGAATGCAGCAGTGAGCAAGTTAGTTAAACCTGTATGTAGAGTGGAAACTATAGTAAATGAAGGGCTTAGTGAGTTTAAGTAGTGACAGTGACCGGAGGATAATCTACAAAGATTACAGGGTACTTTTTAAATATACAATCTTGTGTCTTCGTCGCATTACAAGGAAAGCACACAGAGTCAAGGAAGCTGATATGCCCCAAACCCAACAGCCAGCAAAGGTTTGAACAAAGGATCCAGCTTTTCTGATATTCCAGGTGACGTCTATCCTCCCATACGAATTTCTGCTGTCACACAGAGGTATGTTTCATAATCTAAACAAGAATCTACCACAATAGCCTACCGATATTCTGCTATAGTTAGGGAGGAAGTAAGACATGGTTTGAAGAGCACTCAAATGGAAATTGCTTCTTAGAAGAGATTATGAGTATTCCCTAGTAGGGACTTGATGCAACAAGCACTGAGCACAAAAATCTCAGTAGTGGAAAACACTGAGCATCTCAGTTCTACAAGTTAATTCTATTTGCTTGTATATCCAACCTAGCTATACTTAATTCTTTAAATTGATAATTCATGTGAGATTATGGTACAGATGGCACTGATCTCAGTCTCAGGGCTGCAGGGAATGGTTATAGTGTAGACAGCAATAATATCGCTGAGTCCTCAGGGTTGCAGGAGGGGCTTCAGTGTGGATTACAGTGATCTCCTCAGTCTCAGGCCTGCAGGCTTAAGTGCTCTTCTATGGGAGGCAGGTATCGTATCAAACACATGCAATCCAGCCTCTCAGGAGGCAGGAAGACTAAGTCTGAGGTCAGCCTGGGCTATAAGGAGACATGGAAACAAAGTCTATTCACCACAATGTGTCCACATGATTACTAGAAGTATCAGAAGGTCTTTCTATGAAACAAGGCTGGGAGCACTATCCTGGCTTAAAGTCAATCATCGAAAGAGCTCTGTGTAAGCAACTTGACTTAGTTACACAAGTTGCATATTCAAGGAGACAAAACTAAAATTTCTTTTGCAATTTAGTGCTCAAAGGCAACTCTGAGTGGTGAATACTACCAATGTTTTCTTCCCTCCTTTCCAAATATAGTAAAATATTTGAAATGAACTTACAGTAGATACTGCTCTGGATAATATCCAGATCTTTCACAGCATTATTTTCACCAGAATCAACATCAAGGAGAGTAACATTACCTATCTACCTACCTATTAACTATTTATCTATCTATATATATATATACATACAAACAAAGAAATACAATTCAAAAAGCATACCTGTGGGGCATATCCAGGAGGCACATAAATAGGAGGCACGGAACCATTTGGGGACATCATTGGAACCTGAGCAGGACCTGAATGGGTTACAGAAATGATGCAATAATCCATCAGTGCGTAGGAAGGTAGGGAAGAGAGCAATGTGACTGCTTCACCTACGCAAAACACTAAGCTCATAGTAATCTCATACCATGGAAAGAAGTTAGGATTCCCGTGTTTTTATACACCATCTACCTTATGTTTTATGTAACATTTTAATATAAGTTATATATAATAACATATATTCATTTTTATGAAGTGTATGTATTATCTTTAAGTACATCTACAGTTCTCAAACTTGCTCAGTTCTTATACTTATGGATAACATTTAAAACCTAAGATTTACAGGCTTTCAAACATAGTTTATAATCTCTAATCATTATTTACTGTACAAATACCCCCACGTGACTCTAATGATTGTGCAAGTAGGAAAATCAAACTGAACTTTGTATTTAAAGAAAAATCAATTAGAAATAGAAAAGGACCCCCACAAGCCCTAGCCACACACACATAAACAAAGGCAGAAGGGGCAGTACCAAGAAGAGGAATAGTAAGGTCTTTGAAGGGTTCTTAAGAATAAGGACTTGCACAGTGTACAGTGGTCCTGTCCTTGGGGCTAAGAACAGTTGAAGGAATGTACACGTGCATTTACTCTGAGAAAAGTCTGCTCTCCCTGAATACAGGGACATTTTAAACAATGCGTACTTCATTTGCACTCTATCGTTTACTTTTAGAATGTCATCTTTCCAGATAACCTCTATAAGTGAGACCTTATTCTCTCTTCACCTTTCTGAGAATAAAATAAGTACTCTTGAAAGTTTTATTCTTTGTAGAACAAAATCTCACTCGCTTTAAATAACTTTTTGGAAAAATACCTCATTTGGATCTTCTCTCTCAGTAACTTTAGACTGCAGTATTTCATATGCTCCAGTTTTTAATCATTTCAAAGAAAGAGAAATTACCCCCCCCCCTCTCTCTTTTTTTCCCCGAGACAGGGTTTCTCTGTGTAGGCCTGGCTGTCCTGGAACTCACTCTGCAGCCCAGGCTGGCCTCGAACTCAGAAATACAAGGAGGAAAATGTATCAACAGATCTGGTAAAAAAAAAAAATGCATACACACACACACACACACACACACACACACACACACGCTTGGGGGGACAGTATTTATCTCTTTTACATGCAGAAAATCTGCTGGTGAGGTGAATGGTACCACTGGTCAGGGCCATTGGGACTGAAAAGCATGCAGGTCTCAGCAAATCCAGGTTCTAGCCTTCTAGGGATGGGTAGGGGAGGTCAGAGCAACCTGGGGTTATGGAAGGCCTTCAAGAAAGAGAAAAGAAAATGTTTAGATACTGGGCTTAGAGAAGAAAAGTACTAAATCATGGCAAATAAGGGGAACTGAAGAGAAAGGGGAGGGGGAAGAGAAAGAGAAGACAACAGAGAAGCAGGAAGGGAGCAAACATTAAATAGAGAGGAGGAGGGAAGGTAGAAAGGAGGAAGGAAGAGATGGAAGAACAGGAAGGGGAGCAGGGCCAAGGTGTTTAAATTTCCCAGAAAGCAAGCAGAGGGAGTGTAGACTTCTGCAGTGCACAGTGTCACCTATACTGTGTCAGCCACACACTTGTCCCAAAGAAACCTGGAAAATGCATAGAGCTGCAGTGTTCGGGCCTGGCCAGCAAGTGCTTGCTTTTACAGTTAAATAACAGCACAGCCTCCAAGTAAATGAAGGTCTTCTGGCTACTACCTTAAAACTGTATTTTACGTGAGTGTTTTACCTTCATGTGTGCTTATCTATGTGTCTGGTGCCTATGAAGGTCAGAAGAGCGTGTTGGATACCCTGGATGGTTGTGAGCCACCATGTAGATGCTAGAAAACTGAACCCAGGCCCTCTGTAAGAGCAACAAGTGCTTTTAAATCCTGATTTACCCTACAGCCCCTCTAAGTATTAGCTTAATCATAATTCATGAACACTAATACTATAAGCCATGTTTTAAACATATTTTTCTCTTCATAATCATTTAATCCAGCAACTATACTTAACATTACCATTTTCCAGACAGAAATGAGGCAGAGGGAACTTAAGTTTGCCCAAGCAGTACAGCTGGAGTTTAAAAGCTAACAGTTTCATTCCTTAGGATTTACATCACACAAACATTGAAATACTACTCACTGTCAGTAATTGCTATGAGTCATTAGGTCTTGCCTCTAAGGAAATTAAGGCTACTTTTGTTTTTATTTCCTTGAAAAACACTACAGAAAGCAGGAACACAATTCTATAGTTTGCTAAATAGCATTTGTGAGAGCCTCTTTAAAATCTCTACTCAGAAAGGCTTCATTCAAAATACATTTCTGCTCTCTGGAGAAAGAGCAACAGTTGTACACCAATATTCACTTTATTCATTACCTAATTCACATAAACCAGTAAACTATCCTTCTAAGATCCACCCTAGATGTTATTTATAAAATGTGAAAATTGGCTGAGAACCAGAGATTTTATTGGAAATTGTATTTGTTTACTTAATAGAGGAAATTAATACTTACTGAGCTCTGACTATGTACTAAGCTTAGACTGCAGGCTCTTTGCCCCCACTGCCAAGTTTAATCCTGTCTCAAGTCATTAATGTTAAGACAGGGATTGATGAAGATGATGTAGAAATGAAAGAAAGCACACAGGCATCTTCAGAAGCGGAACTGATCTTTAATCAAAACAACTAAACCCGGTATTGTTTCTCTGTGGCTACTGGAGCAGTAACTTCCAGGTGATGTGCCCATAACTCCCATCTCATCCACCACAATGCTAGGATTAGGGCATGTGCCACTGGACTCAGCTCACAGTTTACTCTGATAGCTGGTGAAACACTTCATCATTTAGTTTCACAAAAGGTTCCTTTATGACGTGATCACTTTGACTACTTAAGTAAATTTTCTAACTGGGAGGCAGAAATGCCACATAGTTAGATTTTAAAAAAGCAATTTATCAGTGCTATGTACTGATTTATCTAAAATAATGGTGGGATATAGTCAACACTGAACACAAACCTGCCACACCCCTAATACATGAATAGTAAACACAAGTACTGATATTCAGATCCACAATGCTGGCAGCACCATTTTGCTTGTCCTGTGTCTATCGTAACAGAACTCTAAAACCCTTGCACACTTATTAACAAAAAACTCCTAGGTCCCACAATACTTTGTAACTCAGAAAGTTCTAGAAATTAACTACAAACTGTCCTAAATTTGTATGCAGCAAAGCAGACTGTGTCCAGGGAAGAAACCAAGCCTGTTATAGGGGTACATAAAATGTACACCTGGCACAAGAAAGCTGTACCTGAACAACTGTAGGTGCACCTAACAGCTCCTTCAGAATTGACAAGCTTTAGGCAAGATCTACCCCAAAGCACAGAGTGGTTGTATTACTGTGAAGGGCCTACTTATTTTAAAAATCTGCAAAAGTGGGTACAAGTCTATTTGTCATTTGCCTTAAATATGAGAAACTCCCCACCCCAATTCTTAAACATAGTATCAATAATTTATACCTAACTCATTTTACCTAAAATAAACTAAACCTATTGTTTCCTTGTTAATTTATATTCATATTCAAAATTTTTCTTTATTATGTTTTAGAAAAAAAGAAATCTGTCTAAGCATTTAAATTAAATATGCAACGGGCTGCTGACTGCTGTCGTGCACAATGGCTTCCAAATTATCTGATGCCAATTTTCAGATCAGTCTTAAAAGAGAAAACACGAATAAAACCAAGAGGCCAGCTAGAATGGGACATGCTGTGAAATTTAAAATCACTCTAGCTCATAGAGTCTACAATTTTCATAACAATTTATAGCATTTCTAAAGCGAACAGATTTGGCATTAAAAACACACAACACGGCTTTAGGTTAATACAAAAGCTTCCTATGTTTTAAAATAAAAGCGAATGTTCATAAACAGCAAATCTTACCACTCATTTTGTTTCTACAGGAGCAGCAGCCAGCGAACAAGAAAACCCAACAAGGAAACGGCGTAGTACACGTTAGCAGCTTTAATTGGAGAACAGTTTCGCTTTTTTTTTTTCCTCAAAGCTGGTAAGAGGAAAAGATCCTTTGACCGAGTCACGTGACCAAAGTCACATGACCTGCAGTGAACCAGGAAAGACCGGGAGAGAAAACAGCGCAAGGCGTCTGCTCCGGTCCTGCGGATTTAAAGGCTTCTTCAGCTGCTTCCCTGAATGCACCGCGTTCTGCCTTAAGAGCCAAAGTAAACGCTAATCAGCAGAACCTGGTGGATACACATCCGATGGAAAACCATCCTCTTTTGTGTTTACCGTTTGACTAACCCAGCCGGCTGCTGCCTTTCACATAGAAAGTTTGGGATAAAATGAATTCCAAAGTCTTGATCCAAAATATGAGTGTAATTTGTGAGCATTTAATGCTTGATATCTAAGCAATGTCTATAATACACAGAATTGCCCACACAATAGAACTGAATAACAAGTTCCTTACAGGCGGTATATATTTCAGGTTTGTTTTGTTTTTCTTTGAAAGCTAATGAAGGCTTCTGCTTTTATTGTCAGTGTACCTTCTTTTTAATAATTATTTTAAAAGTAGAACTTACTCTTAGCACTAAGGAAAGATTCTTAGTGGATAGCACTCTTGCTCATATTTATAAAATAAGACAATACACATCCCCAAAAGCAGGAAAGTGAACAATACTCAGTTAATAGAGGTGAAAATGGAAATGTCTTTTGGAAAAAACATGCCATGTAAATTACTTAAGATGTCACATAAATTCAGAGGAACTTTATCAATTGCTCACACACACAAGTAATGGCAGGGATCTGTGACATGTAGCACAGTGGGGAAGATGAATTTGTGTATTGGATGATACTGAAAGTTAAAATGAGCTCCAATACTTACTGGCATGGCAATGTACTACTAGTGGACTCTGTCTCCTGTGGAAAGGTTAAAATGATCAACCTCAAAGCACTGTTGGGAGAATCAAGTTACACTGAAATACACTGTTAAGGTGCCACTCAATAACTAATAGTTATTGTAAGTAAAAGTATGATCACTGACTCTCAAAACTAATGATTACACAGTCGAGAGGGACCATCTGGAGTGTCCTACTTGTTAACGCAAGCAGAGGCTTCATTTCTAGAGAAGCTGAGCCAAGAGCAGCTAAGTAACAGGCAAAGGCAGCATTTCTTCATATGATAATCACACGTTAAAGTGCAGGCCCTATTTAAAGGCCCAGTGTCTCTCCCGAAAGTAAAAAATTAACCTGGAAAGACACAGCTCTGGCAACTGGACTCAATAAAGGGATGGCAGACACCCCAGAGGAGAAGAGACACTTGTTCAAAGTGGAGACCAGTAATTGTTGACCTTTTATTCCATTATGAACGCATTTCCCCCTGAGGCTGTGGGATGGGCACTTACTTCCCTGTCCTCTCTCACTGCTTCCACTCTGCCCTCCCAAGCTGAGTATTTTGACAGTGCTTTGTTTTTTTCTTTCTGCCTCAACACTTGCTGTCAAGACAATGACTTCAATGTCCAAACTCTAAGATCTATGATTTCTCTGCTCCTTTACCTGCTTTGCTCTTAAAGCTGCGTCTGGAGGCATAGCCTGAACTTATTTCTTACAACTATAACTACATCCTGTTTCACAGCTAATCTTACCAAAATTAGTATAAAGAGACCTCATATTCTCTTTTAAATTACTAATAAAATTGGTTAGACACTATTTGTTGGACAGAAAGGAAATTAATGGCAGCCATTAAGCACATTGAAGTGACTTTCCTAAACCTAAGCAGTAGGCCCAGGGATGGACACTGCTGTGCCTGCTCCTCAAAAGTTTGCTTTGATTCTTATCTTTACAGTTTTCTAGTTGAGAAGTATATTAATGGTAGACTACTTAACTAGCCTAACAATGAACAAGGTTCTAAGTCCGATTCTAGTATCATAAAAAAAATTAAAAGGAAAACTATCCTTTATCCTTTATTTAATTTACTTAATTTTGAGGCTTATAAAAATTAGATAGTATTATCTTCTGTAACTTCATCCTTCACATGCTGGATTCTGTCTAGGCATTTAGGACAGATTAGTAAATGAAAATAATAAATCTTACATTTGAAGAGGTGGTTCAGAGTAAAGGTGCTTACTATTAGCACTTGACAGCCTAAATTTAACTCCCAGTTTCCACATGGTGGACTAACACAACTGGATTCCTGTAAATTGTCCATATGCATGCCTTGGCACTTACACCCTTGTCTTAAGGTTTCACCACTATAAAGAGAAACCATGACCACAGCAACTCTTTTTTTTTTCTTTTTGGTTTTTCCTATGGGGTTGCAATCCCCTTCAGTTCCTTCCATCCTTCTCCTAACTCTTCTCTAGGGGTCCCCCACCTCAGTCCAATGCATGGCTATGAGTATCTGTATTTGTCTCAGTCATTCCACAGCAACTCTTATAAAGGCAAACATTTAATTAGGACTGGTTTATAGTTTCAGAGCTTTAGTCCATCATCATCATCATGGCAGGAAGCATGGCAGCATACAGACTGACATGGTGCTAGAGACAGAGCTGAGAATTCGACATCTTGATCCATGGGCAGCAAAGAGAGACCTTGCCACACTGGACCTAGCTTGAGCATCAAGCCCCTCCACTCCCTAGTGGCATACTTCCTCCAACAAGGACACATCCCTTGATAATACAATTCCCTATGCCCAAGTACTTAAACATAAATCTATGAGGGCCATTCCTATTTAAACCACAAACCCATTTGAATTTTTTTAAAAATAATAAATACATAATAAATCAAGCAGATTGAGATGAACCATATATGTTTGCAAGCATGTATGTTGAAAACATGTCTGAAGGTAAATAATCGACTAGTGATCTAAGTTTCACTGAGAAGGTTACTTTTGAGCAAAGATTTAATGTGAGCAAAGATCTTTAAGAGAAAGCAACCAGTACCAAAATCCCTAAGGGACATGACAGGCATGTTTAAGCTGCCTTAGAATACTAGAGTTACTCGAGGAACATGGCCAGAGAGGTAGTGAGGAGACAGGAAAAATATTCTCCTGGGGCCTTGTAAGAT
The DNA here is from genome assembly GCA_019843815.1 of Montemys delectorum. Classification (NCBI taxonomy): domain Eukaryota; kingdom Metazoa; phylum Chordata; class Mammalia; order Rodentia; family Muridae; genus Montemys; species Montemys delectorum. Next base: position 61,794 of record JADRCD010238604.1, read on the forward strand.
ACTGTCAGGTCTTTGGCTTTTACTGTGAGTGAAACAAGGTAGCCACTGATGGACTTTAAGACATTATCTGAATTACATCTTAAAAGAATTCATCAAATTTATACACATTGCTTGCTGGACTGTGGTACAACACTTGAAAAATTCAAGTTAAACATTTTTATATAGCCCACGACCCAGTCATAGAAAGCACAAAGGACTGGACCTAGAGTATCCATGCAATATGAAGATGCTTGAATGAGCCCCCAAATGGATGAAATGGTCCTCGGGATCAGAAGATGCAAGATGTGAACATGTGACATTTAAGATGTTCCAAAGGCATCAGGACATAATGCCTCATCCAAGAGACCACTGCTTTAACTATTCTGGGATTCAAAGATATAGTCTGAGAAATAAATTCCATTGTCGCTGATAAATGAGTATTAATCCATGAGACTTGCTCACATCACTAAAAGAGAAATGGAGACAGACTAGATTCTAAAGGAGAGAGATGTTTTGAGGGCTCTTGGCCCACATCTTTAAGATACTCTTTTATATCCAGGAAGAAAAACGCTAGACTTAGGGTTATGTATTTGCTATTTTTGAAGGGCAGTGCCAAATACTTTCCCTAATATATTACACTACTTTCAGCACACACTGCATGAGAGGTTCTATCAATTCAGACTCACGGGTACTTAGAATGCAGATTTAAAAATTTGGACAGTCTTATCTTGTTCTTCCGGTACATTACCTAGTTCATGTTTTCCATCTTTTTATTTCTATATGGGTTGCCTCTTTTAAATAGATTAGTAAATTTTGAGTTTTCTAAGTACTTACTCCTTTGGGTTAAACTGGCTGTAATTATCTTCTTAGTTTATGCATTGTTTTTCATATATTTTATGAAAATGTACACACGTTTCTAATTGAGTTGGAGTGAAACATTGTTGCACAGTATTGTGTGTGCCTAAAGATATCTCCACTCCATAATTATAAAATTAATCTCCTCTTGTGAGCACATAATGTCAATAAAATAATTTTTTAGAAAATCTTGTTTTAGGACAGAATGATTACCTGAGGATCCAGTCTAACAAACAAAACCAGAAGGCTTCAAAAATCATACTTCAACCAGCCACAATCAATTTTTTTTTCCCCAGACCACTCTGCAGAGATTATACTGGGGACAGTCACTAGGATCAAACTCTTACTGACAAATCTAATTACATTGCTTACAAATCTCTGCTTCTCCTTAACATCTAATCCTTGATTTCAATCTTCTGATCATGCCTTATAAGTGCTTAATGGCTTGTGTTCTGTTCTTTCAGGTGTTGCTTTTCTGGAGGTTTGTTCTTGGCATCTACATCAACTCTCATGATGGCTTTATGTACACTCATAAAAGCATGGGATTCTGCACCTCTGCAGAGTTTTCTTCTGGGCTCTAGCTCCATGAAATTCAAATCAGTTGTTTTCCCTTCAGCACACACACTACCTTCTGTATTTCCCATGGCTTTATTTTATCAGAAACTTGAGGCTAACACTAGATTTCCTTCTTCCTGCTCATCTCATATCATTACCTGGGAAGTGCTAACAGTTTCATCCTTCTCTCCTATTGTTATTATTGCTGAGGAGTAACAAGCTAAAACTATCTCAGTATCCTCCTAATGGGTCTTCTTGTCACCAGCTCCTTGCAATAAACACCCCTCTCATACTACTGCTAAAATGAATTAAAAAACAAATCACTTGTTTTCTCCTCTGCTTAAAAGTCTAACCTGGTGAAATACTACACTATTCCTGTCAATACTGACTGAACAATATCCTTTTTGCGACTGTAACAAAATATTTTCAAATGACTTTGAGCATTATTTGCTATTTTATTATAATTAGTGATAGCATGTAGCAGATTTTGTAGGGAGCTGATGAAGTCCTGAGTGAATGTGTCATACTGTCAGGGTTACATGCAAGGACCTGGATACATCAGACTCACAGGAAAGGCAAGGCCTTCCTGGCTCAGGCTTAGGGGATGGCGGAACCTTTTGGGGTTGGTGGAGCCTTTTGGGGTCTAGTGCTGACTCCAGGAACTATGGAATGTCAGCTAAAACCAGTTTGTACATAAAAGTGTCAACTGCAGCTTCCTCCTCAGGGGTGACTGTGCCTGTGAGTCTCTATAGAGTCCTCCTACTAAAGTTAGCAAACTCAATTCTCTAAGCAAGCTGAGATTCCAGCAAAGCACACATGGAATCTCATCTTTTCTGTAAATGTCTGTATTTTCTTCAATCCTCTTTACCCTAGGGTAGGTCAAGCCCTAAACCATGCAGGACTCTGGAGCTGACCCATAAAACTCCTATTGCTATAAGACCTGAAAAGTTAAAATGCTTGTATCTTACTTTCCTCAGCTTAAAATAGAGACAACTACTAGTCTATGTTATGTGGATATAATAGAGGCTAAATTAAGTTCACAGTATAAGCAAGGATACCCAATATAAGTAGTTGTGTTTGCCTTGACAAACCTACCTGAAAATCGACTGTTTCAAAAAGTGCTAGTAGTGTGTCAAAGTGTTATGATGAAGTGTAAAGAACTAGTGTGGTGGACTCTGCTATTAATTAGAGATAATGGTGCAAAATAGTTGAGGATATTATGAAAATAAAACGCAAGTATGTTTTTAAGTTTGTTGCAGTTGTCACAATCAGACAAGGATGAGAACACATGTATACTGATGCAGGGTACACTGTATAAACCATAACGCTCTCAATTCATCTCCAGCATTTATTTCTATAGGAAAATAATTTGATATAGATTACTATCTTTACAAGGGTTTTAGGAAACATGTATGTATTTGTATCTTCCTATTATAGCTGAAAGGTTACTTAAAACAGGGACCACGCCACTAATGCTGAACCTTTTAACTAATGGTACCTGACGACAGAAAGGGTAGTAGTTCAGGAGAGCATCAAATCTTGGCAGTTACATCATTTTGCCCCATTCTTCTCCCAACTCTTCCTGTGTTGTACCCCCATCCTGAATTCATGACCTTTTTAATCTATAATTACACATGGACACATGCACATGAACATGCACACACATGGTTCCATGTAGTGTTGCTTGTACGTTACATGTGTTTGGGTTTGGAAAACTTTCAGGGAATGTGTCCCAAGAGGAAATTTCCTCCTTTAATAGCCACTGATTGTCCATAGCTCTCCACTTAGGGTTGGGACCGCCTTAAATTTTCTATCTACTTTGGCAAGTAAATTAGTTGGTAGTGTATACCTATGAGCAAAGGTACCTATTCTGTTCAGAGTTAGGGAGTGCAGCATCCCTGTCCTGTGTAGAAGATGTTATCTTGTACCAGTCTTCTTGGTCCTTTGATTTCTACAATTTTGACTTCTTCTGTAATGTTCCCAAGCCTTAAGTATATTAACTGGAGCTGGGTACTCCATGACCATTTATCTTCTACATTTGCACCAGTGTGCATCTCGGTGTAACTTCCATCTGTTGCAGAAAGAAGTTTCTTGGGGCTAGAAAGATGGCTTAGCTATTGAAAACACTGGATGTTCTTGCAGAGGAGCTGGGTTTATTTCCCACTACTGACATGGTGGCTCCCAACCATCTGCATCTCTAGTTCTAAGGGAGCTAACATCCTTTCTGGTCTCCACATGCACCAAGCACATATATAGTACACACACACATATGCAGGAAACCACTCAAACAGACACAAAAAACTTTTTAAAAAAGAAGCTTCTTTGATGAATTGCATTTATCTGTGAGTATAAGGATAAATATTCAGAATATGGTTGAAAGCTATATTAATTTATGAAAATGGCAGCAATGGTGTTCTTTAGGGTCTTTGATCCCATTGGACACAGGGTCTTGGCTAGGTTTACAGAACAGGCATGAATCTCTCCCTATTGAGAGGACTTAACTCCAGTTAGAGAGCTGTGGGTTGCTCCCAAGACTTAAGTGCCACTAATGTACCAGTGGGGATATTTTGCTGGGCCAATCGCTCTGTTTTAGAGGCTTTACAACTCAGTAGGATTGTTGATTAGTCTTTTCCCTTGGCAGCTTACATAGTACATTTTGGTACTTAACAAAGCTAAATGAAGGGAGAAGACTTCTAGGCCAGTTCCAACTCAAGTCTTCCATGTCCTGTGACAGAAGTGTGCGGTGTCTTCAGCAGTACTTCAGCAGAAGGCTCTTACCTTCTGGGAAGTAACCATGGCAACGCCAAAAGCTCATATTGTTTTGAGTTTCTCTTGGACACCCCACACTCACCTGGATCAAAACTCCAAGGGAGGTATCTCTTGTCTGGTATATCTTGTAAAAAAAAAGATTCTATGGCTTCTGTGGGGAGCATTATCACCCCATATGGGCTAAGTCTATTGGAACTGGGGGGGGGGAGGGAGAGGGAGACGGAGGCAGAGAGAGAGCACACCCAGGCACATACGCACATTTATATGTATTTTAAAGTAAGCTAATAAAATACGTCTCTCAATGGCCTGTTAAAAAGCTTTAGCTTTTCTTATCCCATCATTCTGTCTCTCCCTCTGTACTAGCCTTAATCCCCTACCAAATGAAGTTCCCTACCCTGTTTCTACCTTTTCTCTCTACATTGCACTGTGTCCACTATTTCCTTGGGGCTTTCTTCCTCACATCAGCAAGACCTCTTTCTACTTTCCCAGCTTCTGTGGCTACTCCTAAGTTATACCATCAAATCCAAAGATTAAGAAAGAACGAGGATCCACAAATACAGAAGAACACAGCACTCACCTTTCTGGGTTGGGGTTACCTCTGAGTATTTACAGTTCCATCCATTTGCCTGCAGTTTCTTTCTTTCTTTTTTTCTTGAAACACTACTTTGTTTATATTCATTTGTCAGTTAATTCAAAAGTATTTATAAAGCCATGTTTCCAGAACATGAGTGTAACACTCCATTAATAAGCACAGACAGTAAACAATCATATTTCTGTTTAAAGCTCAACAGAATTCATTTGTGTATGCACTACATTTTCATTCCTCATCAGACAGTCATCTAGACTGCCTCCACCCCATAGCTGAGCAAAAAAAAATCTATGTAGTAAGATACTTAGTTCTCTGGGAAGTGGTATAAATGGGTCATATGAAAGATGTATTTTTAGGTTTTTAGGGCTTGTCTATGCTCATTTCCATGATCACTGTACCAGTTTGCAATCCCAACAATAGTGAACGAGGGTTGCCCTACCCCAGTATCACCAGCAGCATTTGCCAGTTGTTTTGTTGATCCTATTCTGACTGGAATAAGATGAAAACTCAAAGTACCTTTAATTTGCATTTCCATAATTGCTAAGGATATTGAACATTTTTATGGTTTAAAGTCATTTTAATTTCTTTTAGAACTCTCTGTTCAGCCGGATAGCCTGTTCTTTAATATGGTCATTTGCTCTCTTGACTATTTTCTGAATAGTTTATGGTTGTGAGTAGGAAGCCTTAGATGTACGCCTGACAGATTCTCTCTGCATGCGTTCCTCTTCACTTCACTGATACGTCCTTTCCTGTATGGCAGCTTTTGAGCTTTATGATGTGCCATTCATCAGTTTCTTAATTCCTGAACAAAGGGAATCCTGCTCAGGAAGTCTTTCTGTATCTGCATTTTGGAAGTCCTGCCTCTGTTTTCTTCTATCAGTTTTGATATTTCAGAATTCACACTGAGGACTTCCATTTATTTCAAGTTGATTTTTGTGCAGGATGATAGATATGTATCTAATGCATCTCTTGCATGTGGACATCCAATTTTTCCTGCATCATTTATTAAAGATATTGTCTTTCCTCTACCATATATTTTTGGCAACTTTGTCAAATATCAGATCACTTTAACAAAGTGCACTTCAATTTGGGTCTTGTATTCTGTCCCACTGATCTACATGTCTGATTTAGTGCCAGCACCATGATGTCTTCATTATTCTATTCTAGCTCTGTAATACAACCTGAAATCTGGCATGGTGATCTTTCTGTTCAGGGCTGCTTTTGCTACTTGGATTCTTTTTTACTCCCATATGAACTTTAGTATTGCAAGATATTTTATCATACTGTGAACCTCTGAGATTGTGTTGTTTACTAGAAAAACCTATTTCTAGTTGTGGTGCGGCTCTGCTCTTAACATACACCTTTAATCCCCCTGGGTGGAATACAGGCATGCCCTTAGCACCCATCTTTAACCTCAAACAATGAAGGTAAAGCTAGTTTGTAGAAAGATGTACCCATGTTTGAAAGTGATGTCTAATTGAGGGTAGACAATGTGATGAATCCGAGAACTATCTGGCAGAATAGGATATGCCCAACTCTTACAAGAAAACCAGTCAACTTGGAGAGGAATTTGAGACAGAACAGTTGAGCTGAACCAGCCAGCTATAGCTCAGAAAGAACTAGAAATAACGAGCTTATTCAGCAGTACGTCTCAAAGTCAGAAACCATTCTAGGCCTAGAATAGATTGTACAGCAGCTAGAAGCTTTCAGGACTAGGCCTAAGTTAGCAGACGGAGGCAGTAAGCCTTGAAGATAACAATTACTTCTGGTAAATATCATGTAAATTTTCTTGGGATTCTATGGAATCTGTAATCTTCTTAAGATGTTCATGTTTACAATATGTTTACAATATATCAATCCATGAGCTTGGGAAGTTGTTCCATTTTCTAAAGATGTCTTTCACCTCCTTGGTTAGGTTTATTCTTAGATTTGGGAAGAGAGCACTATTGTGAATGAGTCCTCCCATGATCTTTTTTAAACATGTTTGTTACTGATATATTGAAAAATTACTGATTTTTATAAGTTAACTTTGTATGCTGCTACTTTGCTCAAAGTTTGTTATTTCTAGAAAATTTCTAGAAATTTTGATGGAATTTTTGAGATCTTTATGTCTAACGTATCATCTGCAAATAGAAATGGTTTCCTTTACCTGTTTGTATCCTTTTTATTTACTCCTCTTGCTTTATGTGCTCTAGCCAGTGTTTCAAGTACTATACTAAAAATGAGCAGGAAGAGTGGACATTCTATCTCACTCCCGTTTTTAACTAGATTGCTTCAGGTTTTCTCTGGAATGATGTTGTATGTGGATGTGTCACATAAAACCTTTATGACACTGAGTCTCTTCCCTTTAGTCCTATATACATACACGTTTTTACTTTTTTACCTTTCAGTGGGTGTTAGTCACTTTGCAGGTAAGGTCACACAAGTTAACATTTACTTTCTCTATCAACTTTCTCATAATACTAAGTTATAAGCATTACATTATTTTACATGTTATGATACAGACCAATAGGAATATTAACCCTAATATATTTTGGATTAACTGGGGGAGGGGGTGAAAAGGGCTAGGAGAATTCAGAAGAGTAGATATTAACCAATGTGTCTATCTAGGATTCTGTATTTTAATACACTAGTTCTTGGGCATTTGAATTTATGCCAGTGAAGCCTGAAAACTTTCCTGGGGACTCATTAATCAACTACTTACTAACCAAGTAAAGACAATGACAGGAAGGAAGGGAGGAAGGGAGGAAGGGAGGAAGGAAGGAAGGAAGGAAGGAAGGAAGGAAGGAAGGAAGGAGGGAGGGAGGGAGGGAGGGAGGGAGGGAAGGGTGGAAAGGAGAGAGGGAGGGAGGGGAAATAGTAAAGAAAGGCACACAGAAGCAAGTCGATCCTATGTTATGTCACTAGAAAGGATGTTATAAGATGAAGGAATTTAACTTCAGAATTAAAAAGACTTTTAGTAAACCAAGCTTAAAGAAAAATTACTATATTGTCCTTATTTTTTTTTCATCTCTTAGCCATAAAATTGTTCTTCAAACTTGTGAATGAAACCTGGGAGAAAAAACTTCAAGGTACAAAAGACAAGCTTTCTCTCTCTAGGTTGGCTGATCTTCATGATCTTCATGAGTCATGAGAGAATAAGGACAAAGCCCAGGGTAGAGCAACTGCCACTGTCATATTACCAGGGTTACATCTGAAACAGGGGAGTAATCATCAGAATTATGTGACTTTAAGTTGGGTATAGTGGTGTACCTTTAATCTCAGCACACTGAAGGCAGAGGCAGGTAGATAAAGCTCTATGAACTCAAAGCTAGCCTACCAGTCTGCATAGTAAGTTCTAGGACAGCCAGAGTTACATAGTGAGATCCTGTCTCAAGAAAACAAAAGCACAGAACCTTCACAAGGTCGAGGTCCATTCCTCCTATTGATGATCAAATTTGCAATCCTCTACTATACACATGCTGCCAAAACAATCAGTCCCACTATGTATAGCCCTTGGTTGGTAGTTGGGTCCCTGGTAGGGGAATGCCAGGGCCAATAAGTGGGAGATGGTGGGGTGGCAGGCATGGGGAGGGGGGAGGCAACAGGGGTTTGTTCTTGTTGCTTTTGTTTGTTTGTTTGTTTGTTTTTTGGAAGGGGAAACTTACATGTAAATAAAGAAAATATCTAAAAAAAATGTAAAAAGGAAAATATCTAAGGAAAAAAGAAAAAAAAAAAACCAAAAGCAACAACAACAAAAATGTATGTACTATATCTACTATCTACTGTTTAATTTTTATCTTTTTTTAATTAGGTGTTTTCTTTATTTCTTTATTTCTTTATTTCTCAAGGAAAAGAATTAAGTTTTCTCCAGTGGAGTTTCACGGGTTATACAACCCATACTAAAGATGGCCAGCAGAGATGGTAAACACAAAACAAATAATGATAATTTTGAATGCATTTTTATGTCTTACAAAGCTCTGTCTGGGCATTACCCCCTCCCCATTTTTTAACCTTTAAATTCTTTTGCTTACATTTTATAGTTTCCAGTTTTGTTTTTATGTTTTGTGTGTGTGTGTCTCTACATCTGTATGTTTCTTGTACCTTTTCTTTGGCTCCTTTTCCCTGTTTCTTGGTTTGTTTTTTCCTGTCTGGTTTATTGCAGGATATCTGATCATACTGTCAACCCCACAACTGTGTTATTTAGAAAAATACCTGTTTTTATTTGTGGTATGGCTCAGCAGTAGCACATACCTTTAATCAAAGAGTTTCCTGCTTGAATATTGTAAACAGAATTAAATAAAGTCAACCAGAGGTCAAGAGGCAGAACAAACAACCAGTTGACAGGAAGTGAACATAGGGATCATTAAGAAAGAAAATCATAGAGAATAAGGGGGGGTGGTGGTGGAATGGGGAAGGTGGATCAGGAGGACTCTAGCTAGCCAGCATCAATTGTCCCAACAGTCTCTTTCTACTCTTGCCTCTAAAGCCAGGACCACATGGCTGAAGCTGCCAAGTTCTACTGGTTGCTTGTTCTATTACATCCTTTACTGCCTAGGTTGGTCTATCCTGGAACTTGCTATGTAGACTGACCCTGAAACTCAGAGATCTGTATGCTTCTGTCTTATGAGTTCTGGGATTAAAAAGTGTGTACCATACACTTAAGACATAAGCGTTCTCTACTTGAAACTTGCTCTGTTCCAGGCTAGCCTTGAATACAGAGATCTGTTTGCCTTTGACTCCTGGTATTAAAGGCATGTATCACCACGCCTGGGCCTAATATTTTCATGGGTGTTATACCTCAATACGTGGACACAAAAAACTCAGGCCACACTTCATATTTTGCCCTCCATTTCTGGATTGTAGTTCATGCCAGATTAAAAGTCCAAATGCAGACAATAAACAGGTACAACTATTCTTTGTTCCAACTGCAAATGCATAAACAATAAGGTGGGATCTTGCCCCAAGGTTACCACTCCCTTAATTCCATTTAATATTCTTCAACACAAGACTTAGCTCCACTTCACTTCCTGGTATCCTTTTACTCTTTGAATCATACATTTTGTGTTTTTTTCTTTTTAAGCTTGCTATGCTTGACCAAAATGCTCTTCATGAGAGTAAACTAGAGGACAAAGTCTATGCTTGGTATCTGAGTCATCCTTTCTCAATGCAGTTAATCTGAGTCTCTTCACCTTGGCCTTAGACAGATGCTTCAGACAAGAGCATTTCCATTCTTCATCAAAACATCGGAAGAACAACCTCTAGAGTTAAAATCACCCTCAGTACCAATGTCTTCTATATTCCCACTAAGATAGCCCATTAAGTCCCACTTAAAGCTTTCCAAATCTAAAGTCCCCAAACCCACATTCTTCCGAACAAAAAACAAGGTCAGGCCTATCACAGGAATATCCCAGTCCCTGGTACCAACTTCATTCTTAGTTATGGTTTTACTGTTGTGAACAGACATCATGACCAAGGCAACTCTATTATAAAGGACAACATTTACTTCGGGCTGGCTTACAGGTTCAGAGTTTCAGTCCATTATCATCAAGGCATGAGCATGGTATCAACCAGGCAGGCATGGAGCAGGAGAAGCTGAGAGTTTTACATCTTTATCTAAAGGCAGCTAGGAGAAGACTGTTTTCTGGCAGCTAGAAAGAGGGTCTCAAAGCCCACCCCTAGTTTCACACTTCCTTAAACAAAGACATATGTACTCCAACAAGGACACACCTTGTAACAGTGCCACTCCCTGGGCCAAGCATATTCAAATCACCACACAATCTAAATAAACCCAATGGTTCACCAAACTAGATTTGGGTACAATAAATAATTTTTTGACTGGTTAATAGCACCTAGTGTGGAGTGAATAGAATTCCTACTCACATCTTCTCAGGAAGAGTCAAAGCATACAACTGACCCCAACAAGGGCTAACAAAACCTAAGAAGAGTCAGGGAACAACAGCTGCACAGCCTGGAGACGGGTGCTCGGGTTTCAGATGAGTCGGATGCACCCAGGAGAGACACTGGCTGACACAATCTTGTTATAACTACTGTTGTCACTGGCTGATGTCCTATAAAAATCAGGGACTGAAACACAGTAAATATACTTTTAAGAACCACATTCCTGAGAGGACTCGGTAGAGAACAAGCAATTTCACTTGTCTAGATAAGACTATAAAGGGGATCTAAGAGAGAAGTAACTCACCCCAGTGTGACCTCAGGGCTGTGGAGCTTCAGGGTTTTGTTGATGTCATGAAGGGATGTGGTTGTTTATGAGAGAGAAGCTCTGACTTATTGAAAGAGCTTAGACTGGCATGTGAATCAAGTTTATAAAGTGATACAGCATTCAGGGGGGACAGAAAATGGTAAAACAGATGAGGGAGTCTGTCTGAGTTACTTGGAGGCAAATGTGACAGGATTCATGTCAAACTGGAAATTTCTAGGAGGTAAAAAACTGACAATGCCACATATGCTAGAGAGCTTTTAAGGACTTAAGCACCAACCAGCAGTTCACAAGACACACATGACAATGCAGATGAAAAATAAGTTTGTCCTAAGGATGGGCAACCATCCTTCCAGAGTGTGTTGTGTATTTTTCTCTCTTACACATATACTGAGTATGTTTGCTCAGTCTAGTAGTCATGTGTGGCCAATGGAAAAAGAGCCACTGATCTGGCTGAACTTGTCAGAACCAGGCAATAACTCCAGAGGCAGAAACAGCAGGGCTGGAACATGGCCTTGTTTTCCCTCAGATCTGAGTCTAGACAAGCACTGAAAACTTGCCTCACAGTCTGCGAGATCCTACAGCAGCGTCAGTATCTTAGGATGAGGGGTTTGATGACTAGGAGAAAATGACTGGACTATGAAGGATTAGACACTATGTCTCCCTTCCATGCCTGTGATGGTTAATGCCAACTGTCAACTTGATGAGATCGAGAATTAAATGGGCAATAGGGCACTGGGTGAGAGGACTGTCTACTGCACCTGGGACCATTCTCTGGGCAGGGTGATGAACTGTATAAACTGGACAAAAGGATGTTGTAACTTCTCTACCTTGATGGACTATGAGTCAGGATGTTTTTTTCTTTTAGTTGCTCTTGTTGTATATTTGCTCACTGCAATAGCAAAAATAAGATAATGCCATTGCACACAACATTATTCTTTTGAGGAAACACTTGATGTAAGTAGTGTATCCTTTCATGTTTTATTGGATTTTATTTACATTTCTTTTCCTTACCCTTATTTACCCAAGATCCACTAGCATTGGCTTAGAGCAAATAGCAATGGGCCTTCAGAGACCATGCCACCCCTCCGCCACGGCCCTTGGTGAGAAAGGTTTCATTAGTTGTGTTAACCTCTAAGTCTCTTTACAGAGCTGAAAAGCCACCTGGAAAAACGAAGAACAGCAATTAAAGAGCTTAAACATACACAAGACCTTACACTAGGTAGAAAAAGGGCATTCCCAGAAGTCATAAGGTTACTGAATTTTTCTCAGTGCCAAAGGTGAGCACCTCCCTGTGAGTGGGTGGTCAGGGAGACTTCTGAGACCCACAGACTACGACTACTGCCACTGATGTTGGCCATACAGCAGAACCAGATGGTAAGACTCTGCTGCTGAAGACACCACATACAATGGCTACATGAGATCAGGTTGGACTGAGATGACTGGCTTTCAGAATGCTGAAGGCATGACACAGTGTTAGGAAGAATTGCTAGTGATGGCCCTGCTAGTATGGGACCCTTCGTGCTGCAAAAATAAATGAGCCTGGCAAGATGTATCCATCGACATAAATGTGGTGGAACAATAGTTATGAATACAACTGTTTTCCTTTTGTTTAAGGGCTGCCCTACAACAGTGAACACACATCTGGTACTCTTAGGGCAAAGCCTGTGGCTAGGCAAGTCATGGGTCTCAACACAGAAGGGACTGCTGTTTTATTAAATGAATGTTATGTGCCTGTCAATATGCCTACTAAATGGTTAAGCCTACAGATGACTGCTGCTGTCAACCTCAGCTATTCATGGAGGCAAACTTCTTTTTTTATAATGGACTTACTGCAGAGACAACCAGTCAAACTCGTAAAAATTAGTAACTTGGTGTGGTACTGTGGCCCAAAGCTTGGGCAAACACAGAGAAACCAATGAAACATTTATCAAGGCTGAGTGAACATGACCAAAGAGAAGTGAAAAAATTAAGTGCCAGAAAAGTGGGTGGGGTGCTCCTTAGTTATTTCCTAAGTGAAGCATTTCTTCCTAGGAGGTAGGAGCCATAGACTCAGGAAGTCAATGCATCTTGCAGAGAAGCTCACAAAGTTGCAGCATTCAGAAGGCCCCTCCACAAGCTATGACAGCAAAGAAAAGGGATGCAGACAGGGCGTGCTCTCCATTGCAGACGACTGTAAGCAACAGGATGTAGACTTCATGAATTATTGGCCACTTGTAGCTGCTTTGGAGTCACTCATCTTTCTTCAAGCAAGCCCAATAAATCCAGAAGTAGGTGGAATCATTTCTTTAATCTGTTACTTAGCACTCTATCTGGGGTAAACAAATACATGTTCACATCTCTGGGGAGGTGGGGCAGAGGGAACAAACAACGCTACTTATGTCTTTTCAGACTTTATTAGCTATTTATCCATTTAATTCCTTAGCCTTTAACTCGAAAAGTTCTTTCATTGTCATTTTTGTAGTTTTAGATAAAGCTGCTGCTGACTATTACATCACACAGTGATAAATATGTTACTAATATCTTTAATAGGCTCTTTTTTTTTTTTTGGTAACAGCTTTAAGATTATGTTCCTCTGTTTCTGAGGTATTACCTGATAAGCTTGGAATCAATTATCATTACTGCAGAACATTACATTTCTATTTTACCTTACTAAACCAGGCACCATGACATTTTCAAATATTTTTACAAATATATTTTATTCAAGTTTGTTCAGTTATAACTCTTGTGAATGTCTCAGTAATTTAGACTACATTTTCTTAGTTTCTTGATGCTATTAAATGATATAAATGAAAAAGCATTGCCAAGTGATAGTTATATAGTTATATATAAAAAAATTCTTACTTTTAAAAATGTAAGCTATAGCAGAAATATTTAATTTTTATTGTCTGTATATAATTTATAGTCAGTCACCTGTCTTCCAAATGTCCCTTCAGCTGGTGGCCTGGTGACATCAAGTGGCTAGCAGGAGCAACAGCATCAAATAGTTTCACTAACACCAGGAAAGAAAGAATGTACTTCCTAGGCTTTTTTATATTTAAGTGCTTTAGTTTAAATGTCTTCCCCAAATTCATGTTAGAAATGTAATCCCCCAATATGGCATATGCAGATAAAATCTGGGGGTGAGGCCTTCAGGAGGTAACTGGGATGAGGTCAGCAGGGTTAGGGAGCTGCTTTATAAAAAGATGGGAGAGAGGTATGAGGTAAGCTAGTGTTCCTCTTGTCTCCATGGGATGTCCTTGTCCACCTCCTGACACAGCGAGAGGCCTTCAGCAGACATATACCATAAATTCTGGTCTCTGCAGACTCAGCCAAGACATATGTTTCAACGATTCAGTCTAACAGTATGTCACAGTAACATAATACAGAGTAGTGACATCGACTAGAGCTCATGTTTTTGACTTTCTGTTTAAGATAAGAACAAATTAAAGTGCAAACTCCAGAGATGAAGAATCAAGTAAGAAATTGGAACTGCAAAATGGTGACCAATCACATTATACTGTTAAAAATAATTATGAGACAAATGTCAAGCCAATTAGATACTAAAATGGCACAAACCTGGATTGTCTAAACTAACTGGGTACAAGGCTACCTTATTAGTAATAAGAACTACTTAGTAAGATTATAAAACACATAGCAACAGTCATTCACTAGCTAGGTATGTATGTTAGTCAGGGTTTCTATTCCTGCACAAAACATCATGACCAAGAAGTAAGTTGGTGAGGAAAGGATTTGTTCGGCTTACACTTCCACATTGCTATTCATCACCAAAGGAAGTCAGGACTGGAACTCACACAGGGCAGGAACTTGGAGGCAGGAGCTGATGCAGAAGCCATGGATGGGTGCTGTTTACTGGTTTGCTTCCCCTGCCTTGCTCAGCCTGCTTTCTTATAGAACTCAGGACCACCAGTCCAGGGATGGCCTCACCCACAACGGGCTGGGCCCTCCTCCTTTAATCACTAATCGAGAAAATGCCTTACAGATGGAGCTAATGGAAACATTTCCTCAACTGAGGAAACTGGAGACATTAAACTCTGTGATAGCTACCGCTTGCGTCAAGCTGACACACAACCAGCCAGTACAACAAGAAACTGGCAATTAGCACTGCTGAGGCAGCCTAGGAATTGCACAAGCTGGTGATCGTAGCTAAGAAGGAATGACGCAGAAAGTTACAGAAGAGAATGAAAAGATCAAGATTATTACTTACACTTCAATTTTGGGGGCTTTTCTCTTTCCCATTTTAAAGTTTAGATAATGTAGAAAACATAAATTAGAAGCCTAGGTATGATTCAGATTTATGGATAATTTCATTTATCTATGTACAAGTAATTGAAAATATCTATATGAGATTTTCTATGCACCTAGATATAACTGCAAAACTTAAGTAGAATGAATATGAAGAATTGACCATATTTACCTTCAGGGCTGTACATGACCAGTGGCCTTCTGTAGGCAGAGTTAATCTTGGGCTACTGTCATGGCAACAAACTAAGTAAACCAATACAGGGACAGCAGCTAGGTATGTGGTAGTAGCATAGAAGTTATCAATATATCCCTAGAAGGTGGAGAGGGAAAGGCAGAGACCTTTTGTGTTTGGAGTCCCCCACCACTCTTTCCTGGAAGTGCATGTATGGGATATGAAAGGCCAGCTCAAAGTGGGACTCCGTTCGGTAAGCAGCCTCCTTGAGCTCACCACCTGTGATGGGACTTCTCAGTGATGCAGCTTTCTGTAAATTACCCTGCTCTAGTTCAGTAACCTCTGACCAATGTTCCTTAGTTAACCCAAATAAACACACTCGTTTCCATAGCTGCACTGGTATGAAGTTGTCTTTTCTGATCTATTATTGGTGCCTTATCTATGGTAACAGACATTAAACTCGCCTTAGGAAAAACAGTATGACAAATAAGGTTATACTCTAACTTTACCACTATGTTGAACTACACATAACACCTAAGTCAGGCATTGTGTTTACCACATGATTATTTCTAAAGTGAAGTTCTTTCTAGTCTTCTTGTCAGAAATCTGCAAGGATGCAGTAGTATCAGTCTAATGCGAACAATGACGAATCATCTAACTGCCCTCAAGATTTACTGCAGGTTAACTACCTCTCAAGAACTCAAAACCCACACACTGACATCACAGAGAAGTAATATGGATCAATTAGGTAAATCCTGTCAGGATTCAACATTAAGGCCACAGAAGTTTGGGGGAAAGGTATACAAGTGGCAAGGTAGACCAGTCACCTGCCACTTGACTGCACCAGATCAATGCTGCGGTGATGCAATGGACTCTTAATTTTACAGATTTCCACATAGTAGACTCTATATTAAATTTCCTTGGGACTTCTGTGGTGTAAGGTCTGGATATTTCATGTTAAGGGACTATCAGTCAAATAAACTACATGGAAAATGCCCTCTGCAGTCTGGCACTTGAGACAAGTCTTAATGCAAAGTATAGCACTAGTTATTAAGTACTACATATAAGGTGTTCTGTTTGACAAATCCCACTAGGTTCAGATTTTGAACATGATACCAGGACCTTACAATCCACTCCAATCTAAGGGTCTTCTTCCCACTCTCAACTGCTTCTTCTCTGTAATTTTTTAGTTTTATTGTTATTTTGAATGTAAAAAGTGTTCCTAGTTTATGGTTACTGTAGGATTAGAGAAAACAAATGATTATGAGTAGCTGTGTGCAAAATTTTAAAATAGCTTCTCAAATCACATGCATGAAGAGTTGAAATATCTTCTGGAACATAAATGGAAACTCATAGAAGCTTGACACAAAGTGTTTGCATCCTGCTATAGGCCCCTGGGAAAGGAATGAGTCATCTTCACTCCAACATCATCTCTTCAACTTATGTTCTCCTCAAAAAGCATCACTTTCCAGGAGGATGAGAAAGGTGGCAGGATGTGAGCTGTAGGTATCTAAGACCCTTGTACTTTCTCACCATCAGTCTCACACAGACTTGAGTTGACAACAAGCTGAGAACTACTTCCCACTCTCAGCTAATCATTCTGGTGGAACTTCTTTATCCTGTCTTGTTTCTATTGGACACTGTAGTGCAGAGGGTGCAGCATGCACAAGGCCCAGACTTAAAAGGGGCCCACAGAAGGTACAACACTTAGGAGTGCTTCCTGCTCTTGAACAGGACCAGTGTTTGATTCCTGGTTCTGGTCCATATACAAGGTGGTTTACAACCATCATTTAACTCCAGCTTCAGGGATCCTGATGCCTTCTTCTGACCACCACAAGGACATACATGCATGTAGGTGAAACACTCATACACTTAGAATAAAAACTAATCAATCTTTTTTGAAAAGTAAGAAAATAGCTTTCCTTGTTTGTTTAATAACTACCAACCGAGCACAGTATCAGCAAATGTAACTTGCTGTAGAGGCTGTCTACAGTTCTTTCTGAGGACTTCTGATGTGCAGAGAAAAGCACCCTGCTTCCATTCATACCAGCTTTCACCTGGGAATCACTAGGTCAGAATCCTTTTGCTATCATTTGTGTAATTTGGGTCATCTATGTTGCCTCATATACTACCCTATCCATCCCAATTTCTTCATGCTATCAGGACCATAAAATGAAAAAGTGGATGGAATCTCCAGATGTTTACACTAGAGATGGAAAAGAGGCAGCTCAAGATCTTACAAATGAAAAGAGAGGGACAGGCTTTCATGTCCCTTTCACTCCCTTCAGGTTCACATGTCACCAGCCTGGGAAGCCTTGTTTATATGGATCATAACAGTAAAATTGAACAGAGAAAGGTTAAGTGGCAGGAAACACATTTATAATCTGCTCCCCTAGAACCAGGATGATATACATGGTCTCTTTCACTTTCTCTTTCCACATACATACATACACATATGTATGTGCACATATGTACACATGTATATGTGTATAGGTACATATGTATATATTCATTTGTGTGTGTGTGTGTGTGTGTATGTATGTATGTATGTATGTTTGTGATGTCCCAAAAGAAAACTATTCTTTTCCCTTTTTTAGACTTAAAAAATTTTATGTCTATATGTGTATATGTGCATATGTGTTTGCAGGGGTGATGGTATACCACATGTGTGTGGCTGCCCATGGGGGCTAGAAGAGAACAGATCTGCTGCAGCTGGAGTTACAGTTTGTCATGAGCCACCATGTAGAGCCTGCAAACTGAATCCAGGTTCTCTGCAGAGCAGCCAGAGCTCTTAACTGCTGAGCTACCTCTATAGCCTTCAGAAATCATTCTTGTAAGAAAGATTTTATATATAATAGTATATATATATACATATATATAAAATACATGTATAAATATATACCTACAGCTATATTCTACAAGTAGTACAGCAATTATGTGTTCCTTAAAACCTACACAGTCTGCATCTTAACAGCCTTAGAGCTCATTTCCTGGCCAGACACAGATGCCTCAATTTCTATAGTTCATTTGGCAATTCACCTATTGATAATCTGGCTATTACAATACAAGTGCATAAGTATCAGTTCACAGTATCCTATCCTCAGGATAAATTGGTAGCTGTGGAAGTGCTGGATGAAACAAAAGCCACAGTTCTGACATTAGCAAAGGAGCTCAGGGTTTACTCTCATGTGCACTCGCATCAGCACACTTCAATCAACTCCTAATGCCTTGGTATTTGCCGATCTGAAAGATGAAAATATCATTTCACTGTAGTGCAGCCTTCATTTTCTTTTCAGTCAGAACAAAGCAGCTACACGTCCAAGAGCCATTTATTTTTCACTGTACTAATAAGTGTTTCTATTTTTGTATTTTATTTGTAGGGGTACTATACAACTATACTATATTAGTTCTTTGTGATATGATACAAATATTTCTCCTATCTTTCTGCTACATTTTTGTATTTTCTTGTGGTCCAGAGAAATTGGACCCATGGCCTTGAGCAAGGCAGGCAAGTGTCCTACTTGTGAGCTAAACCCTTAGCCTTCTGTCTATTACCTCTCTGTCTTTATGATGTTATTTTCTTCCACTCCTCAGAGTCACAGGAGACCTGTATCTTCCTCTAAATGTAACCTTATTTTCCTTGCTTTTCCATATTCCCAAGGATGTTAAGTCTCTCATGGTCTCAACTCTTTTTTCTTATCCTATATTCTTTCTTGAAGAGCTCATTTGTATCTAACTGACACATTTATACTTCTCTTGTGAGACCATCTGAGCAAAGAGTAAAATCAAAAGATAATCTGAGCCTACTATGTTCAGAAATGAAATTTTTTATCTCATTCTCCCTTTCTTACATTCTTTAACATATAAATGAAAGATAGTACCATTTACTATCAAAGTAACTGCACAAGTTGCCAGCCACCCTAGCTCTTTGCCACCCACAGAGCCTGCAGTCTCTGCTCTGCCTGTGTGATCCCCCTCTTTCTTCAAAGTAAGATCTGAATCTCTACACACTTTTAATAGTTTTGTTTTCTGTAGTACTGAGGTAACTCAGCACCCTGTGCAAGCTACCTGACTAAGCTATAGCCTTAGCCTAGCTTTAGGTTTTATTATTTAAATTTGAAATAAAAAAATATGTTGTTGGGGCGCTGAACCCAGATTCTGTCATATTTCTAACTGACGATACTTTCAGGAAGGTTGCATATAACATGGCCCACACAGCCATGTAGAGGACAGCTTTGTGGAGTATGTGGGTTCCAGGGACAGAGCATGGTTTCCAGGGTTAGGCTGCACTTGCCTTTGCTTGCTTAGCCATCTTTCTTGCCCCAGATAAAACTTTAAAATTTTCCCCAGCAGGGAAAGAAAAGGCCAAGAGTAGGACTCGCCTAGTGAGTGTCCAGTATGCCATAGTTCCTGGCCTGGTTTGTAGATTCCATCATACTTATTAAATATACATTCTATTACAGAACTACCTACCCCAGTTCTCTACATATGAAGTGTTTACTGTGTATCCAACAGTATTTTCAATATAAAGTATAAATAAGTTGTAGTCTATTTTCAGCTACTCTCCCTTGAATTGTGTTCTGAAGATACATTTTCAGCCATTTCTAATCTAGGCATATCCCACCTTTAGAAGGACTACACTGTTCCTTCTGTCTCACAGGTATCTCTCTAATTTCACCCTCATAACAGCTACCACTTCTTTAAGTGCATCGTTCCTAGAAGCATTCAGTGACCTCGCATGCTCATGTTTTAGCCTTTCACACCTATCTGGGCATACCTAATGCAAATCAGTGCTAGGCTTTGAAGCACGGTCCATGTCTCTCAAAAATGAGCTACACTTCAGGACAGAAACAAGACTTACAGCAAACTTTATACCCACAGGAAAGAATGTGCATTGAGCAAAGGTGTTTTATGTGTCCAAGCAGGTGGATGACTCCTGGAGACAGGGTATGAGAGGTGAAAAACTGCAACACACTGTGAGTAAAAAGGCATAAATACTAAAAACAGCTGACATTTCACTGAAACAACACAGGGATTTTTTTTTTTTTAAAAAAACATGTTGAAGAATATGACACAATGAAGCAGAAGGGCATGTCAAAAGAACTTTTAAAAAAATCTTTTGTAGTAGGATCTCATGGTTTTTTTTTTTTTACTTCCTCGGTGTCTGTTGTTATGTTTCCCTTTGCATTTCTGATCTTGTTAATTAGGATACTGTCTTTTTGCCCTCTAGTTAGTCTGGCTAAGGGTTTATCCATTTTGTTGATTTTCTCAAAGAACCAGCTCCTGGTTTGGTTGATTCTTTGTATAGTTCTTTTTGTTTCTATTTGGTTGATTTCAGCCCTGAGTTTGATTATTTCCTGCCTTTGACTCCTTTTGGGTGAATTTGCTTCTTTTTGTTCTAGCACTTTCAGGTGTGCTGTCAAATTGCTGGTGTATGCGAGCTCCAGTTTCTTTTTGGATGCACTTAAAGCTATGAGTTTTCCTCATAGCACTGCTTTCATTGTGTTCCATAAGACTAGATATGTTGTGGCTTCATTTTCATTAAACTCTAGAAAGTCTTTAATTTCTTTATTTCTTCCTTGACCAAGTTATCATTGAGTAGAGTGTTGCTAAGCTTCCACATGTATGTGGGCATTCTATTGCTTATGTTGATATTGAGGAGCAGCCTTAGTCCATCGTGATCTGATAAGATGCAAGGAATTATTTGAATCTTCTTGTATCTGTTGAGGCCTGGTTTGTGACCAATTATATGGTCAATTTTGGAGAAGGTACCATGAGGTGCTGAGAGGAAGGTATATCCTTTTGTTTTAGGATAAAATGTTCTATAGATATCTGTTAAATCCATCTGTTTCATAACTTCTGTTAGTCTCACTGTGTCCTTGTTTAGTTTCTGTTTCCATGATCTGTCCATTGCAGACAGTAGGGTGTTGAAACTCCCAATAGTATTGTGTGTGGTGTAATGTTTCCTTTATGAATGTGTGTGCTCTTGCATTTGGAGCATAGAGGTTCAGAATTGAGAGTTCATCTTCGTAGATCACAACTTTGATGAGTATGAAGTGTCCCTCCTTATCTTTTTTGATCACTTTAGGGTGAAAGTCGATTTTATTCGATATTAGAATGTATACTCCAGCTTGTTTCTTGGCATCATTGGCTTGGAAAATTGTTTTCCAGCCTTTTATTCTGAAGTAGTGTCTGTCTTTGTCACTGAGGTGGGTTGCCTGTATGCAACAAAATGTTGGGTCCTATTTATGTACCCAGTCTGATAGTCTATGTCTTTTTATTGGGAAATTGAGTCCACTGATATTATTAGATATTAAGGAAAAGTAATTGTTGCTTCCCGTAATTTTTGTTGTTAGAGTTGGAATTCCATTCATGTGGCTATCTTCTTTTAGTTTTGTTGGAAGATTACTTTCTTGCTTTTTCAGGGATGTAGTATCCCTTCTTGTATTGAAGTTTTCCATTTATTATCCTTTGAAGGGCTAGATTTGTGGAAAGATATTGTGTAAATTTGGTTTTGTCATGGAATACCATGGTTTCTCCATCTATGGTAATTGAGAGTTTTGCTGGGTATAGTAGCCTGGGCTGGCATTTGTGTTCTTGTAGGGTCTGTATGACATCTGCCCAGGATCTTCTAGCTTTCATAGTCTCTGGTGAGAAGTCAGCCATAATTCTGATAGGCCTGCCTTTATATGTTATTTGACATTTTTCTTTTACTGCTTTTAGTATTCTTTCTTTGTTTTGTGCATTTGGTGTTTTGATTACTACGTGACAGGAGGAATTTCTTTTCTGGTCCAGTCTATTTGGAGTTCTATAGGCTTCTTGTATGTTCATGAGCATCTCTTTCTTTCGGTTAGGAAGTTTTCTTCTATAATTTTGTTGAAGATATTTACTAGCCCATTACATTGGGAGTCTTCACTCTCTTCTATACCTATTATCCTTAGGTTTGCTCTTCTCATTGTGCCCTAGATTTCCTGGATGTTTTGGGTTACAATCTTTTTGCATTTTGTGTTTTTTTTGACTGTTGTATCAATATTTTCTATGATGTCTTCTCCCCCTGAGAGTCTCTCTTCTGTCTCTTGTATTCCGTTGGTAATGCTTGCATCTATGTCTCCTGACTTCTTTCCTAGGTTTTTTATCTCCAGAGTTGTCTCTCTTTGTGATTTCTTAATTGTTTCTATTTCCATTTTTAAATCCTGGATGGTTTTGTTCAATTCCTTCACCTGTTTGGTTGTGCTTTCCTGTAATTCTTTAAGGGATTTTTGTGTTTCCTCTTTAAGGGCTTCTACTTGTTTACTTGTGTTCTCCTGTAATTCTTTAAGGGACTTTTGTATTTCTTCTTTAAGGGCTTGTATCTGTTTACCTGTGTTCTCCTGCATTTCTTTAAAGGAGTTATTTATGTCCTTCTTAAAGTCCTCTATCACCGCCAGGTAGTAGTGGCACACGCCTTTAATCACAGCACTTGGGAGGCGAGGTAGGTGGATTTCTGAATTCAAGGCCAGCTTGTTCTACAGCGTTCCAGGACAGCCAGGGCTATACAGAGAAACCCTGTCTCAAAAAAACAAAAAACAAAAAACAAAAGTCCTCTATTACCACCATGAGATATGATTTTAGATCCAAATCTTGCTTTTCTGGTGAGTTAGGGTATCCAGGACTTACTGTGGTGGGAGTACTGGGTTCTGATGATGTCAAGTAGTCTTGGTTTCTGTTGATAAAATTCGTGTTTGCCTTTTGCCATCTGTTGATCTCTGGTGTTAGATGTTCTTGCTGTGAACTTGTTCCTCCTGTGGGTCTGTAAAACCTGTGTCAGCACTCCTGGGAGATCAGCTCTCCCCTGGTAAGACCTGGGCACAGAGGGCTGTGGATCAGCCTTTCCTCCTGGGTGCAGACAGATGAATGAAGGACCCTGTGCCAGTTGCTCTGCAGCTTCTGCAGCCTGTGCCTCCTGGCTGCTCCAGCCTTAGAAAGTCACCGGAGAGAAAATGGAGATCTTGCCTGAGTCCAGGGGTCAGAGCACTCTCTGGAGACGTGATCTCCCCTGGCAGGAAAGGTGTACAGAGGGCTGTGGAACAGGCACACCTCCTGGTTGCAGACAGAAGTAGAAAGGACCCTGTCCCAGCTGCTCTGCCGCTTCTGTGGCCTGTGCCTCCTGGCTGGTCCAGCCTTAGAAAGTCACCAGAGAGAAAAATCCAGACATTTTTCTTGCTTACTTTAATTTATAGAAAATATACAGCTATCAATTTATAAACTTGCTATATTTCTCTTTTTCTTCCTTGTTTTTTCCTCTTAGTTCTCACTGGTCACTAGTTTTCTCTGCACTCAAAATACTGTCTAGTACATCTCCCCCCTACCCTCCCACACCCACCCTTCTGGGGTAAGTGGAGGGTTTAAATTTAAAAGAAAAAAGTCTAAACACTTTTAAGAAATCTATTATATTACATTTAGCTGGCTTGTGATTTGTCAAAATCTGCCAAAACTATCAAATAATGTAGAAAAATCTTGCAATTTTATCAAATGAACCAAACATGCCCAAATTATTTTCTATGTATCTATGTCCATCAAAAGCAATGTTTTCTCAGTTCCTAAAGATATAATTCTGTTTATTACTTTAATAGTTCATAATCATTCTAATTTCAATTAAACCAAGATTCTAAGTAAAGGTCTTAATCTTCTATTTTTTTAGAGGGAAAAGGTAGAGGCCAGGACTAACCCTGTAACTTTCCTCAAGGAAATACATCATGCCCTACAGTCCCTGGTCTGGCTGAGATCCTCATGGAATTCATAGCTCCCTTCCTGCATTCTCAATCATAGTACTATTCTATGCAATTCCTTAATGTTCTTTTTTATTAGAGCACTATAAATAAGCTTCATGGGGGCATGGGGATGAATTCTATGCTGTTCATCAGTCTTTTTGATAGTGGTCAAACATACTTAGCAATGACTTATTTAAGAGAATTTTAAAAAGTAATCTCTGGGTCATATTTCAAGACTTACTAATTTATTCAATTCACTATTTCCTGTAATCTGCAACAATTATACAATGCAATCAGGACTTAGGTACCTGGAAGGATGAAATATTTGAAGTATGTTCTCTTTACCACCATGGCTGAATTTAAATGCTATTTTCTAAATGTATACAGTTGAAAAAGAGGCTTTTTAGCTTGTAGTTAAAGGAAAAGGCATCTTATAAGTATATCCCATGCACAGATTATACAAATGGAGGAGGAAGCTAAGCACTAATGTGTAGAGGTGCCCATCCCATTTCCTGAGTGTGGATGCTATGTGAGCAGCTGGCTGCTGGACGTTGTTGCCATGCTGGCCTGAAAGAGTCCTGTAGCTGTCAGAGGACTTTATCACAACAGGGAAAACATCTAAGACTGACTCTCTACTCACAGCTCAACAACAGTTGCCTTCTATGATATATTTTTATTGAAATATTTCCTAAAAGCCATTCAGAATTATGTAGCTTTTTTTTTTCTAAAGAGCTACAACCAGCTACTATAAATCAGAAATCCCAGTCACTGATTGGTCACGTGAATCAGTTACTTAGTTATGTAAACTCCAGCCAATGAACAAGAGTTCTTAAGAAAGAGGTGAGTATCTTACATGTCTATTTCTTTTCCTGCCCCTTTCTATTCTGTGTGAGGCAGGATGGTGTGCAACCTTGGGCCATGTAGACTAGAGCAATTTCCTAAGTATGTCATAGAGCAGAGACTCTACCTAACTACTGCCTATTTCTAGGGCAATCTTTATGAGAGGGAAAAAATAGTTTATACTATTTTGTCTTGGTTTTTCTATTGTTGTGTCACAATGACCACAAATTTTTTTTTTTTAAAAACACATATTAGCAGGGCGGTGGTGGCGCACGCCTTTAATCCCAGCATTTAGGAGGCAGATTTAGGGGCAGGTGGATTTCTGAGTTTGAGGCCAGCCTGGTCTACAGAGTGAATTCCAGGACAGCCAGGGCTATATAGAGAAACACATTAATTAACTCACAGTTGTGAAATTCAGAGTCTGCCCTAGTGTGATTGGTTTCTCTGGCCAAGATCACACGAGATGAAAACCAAAGTGGTAGACAGGTTGTATTCTTATCTGGAGGTTGATATACTCTTCCAAGCTCCCCTGACATGGAAGCACTCAGTCTTAGAATTATAAGCACAAGGGTACCATGTTCTCCTGACTACCATCTGAGGCCACAAGTCCTTGAACACACTCAAAGTCTGTTTCCGATCCATAATTCCATGTTCAAGGCCAGCACATAAACTCTTGGACTTGTAGCACGCCTTGCTGTGCTTCTCACGCTCTTCTCCCAGAAAAGGCCTGCCCCTTTTAAAAACTTACATGACCAGGTAAGATTCGTCCTGATCTCTTAAAAGTATACAGAGAATAAGGCAATCAGAGAAACAAAACCCACCAAAATAAGTTTGAAAAATTATACAGGATTTATACAAAAGGGACAATGACCTTGGACTATCTTTGAATTCTGAAACATTTCTTCAGGTCTCGGCTACTTTAAAAGATTATTTAAATGAAATTAGATTACATATATTATACACAATTGGTAGCAATTGTGCAATTGTTCACTAGTAAATACAATTACATTGCTGTTTAACCACCACCTCCAGCCATCTTTGGAACTAAACTATGAACTCACTGAGGAACCATCCCCTATTCTCTTTTCCCCAGGCCCTGACAACCACAACTATACACATGTCTGTATGACTACTGTTTACTCTCAGTCCCTGGAATAAGTGGAATCATTTGGCATTGGTTTGTCCTTTTGTGACTGGCTTATTTAACTTAACTGCTATGTATCATTGAACCTGAATGCTAATACACATCAGAAAGACTGAGGATTTTCAATAGGAGAAAACACAAAAAATATAAATGTTATTAACATTCATTAAAAGTAACTGATTCAGGTTGTCTATATTTTGCTTTTAAACATAACTTGTGATGCTACCCTAATTCAACTGTATACAATATAGTTTCTTTTGAAAAGTAACATTCAAATAGGTTTCCAGGAGAATGAGGACTATTTCAGAACGTACTCAGGGTGAATCACAGTTACTAAATAGAAAGGGGGAAGTTGCATTTATGAAAGGATCATCTGCTTGATTCATTTCATATATGAGACTGAGTTTCAAAACTAGTATTCTGAATCACTGTAGTAATACTGATGTTTTTCCTCAATAAGGAAAATTCTAGCAGGTAAATGTTTTAATAGAATTAGGTGATTTCCAATGGCTAAAAAACAGCCATTTTAGGGTATTTCTGAGGATAGTTAAGATTTTCTTTTTCATTTTTTATTAGATACTTTATTTACATTTCAACATTTCAAATTTTATCCCCTTTCCTCATTTCCCGCCCCTCCCCCCGAAAACAGCCCTATCACATCCTCCCTCCCCTTGCTCACCAACCCATCCACTCCTGCTTCCCTGTCCTGGCATTCCCCTACACTGGGGCATCCAGCCTTCACAGGACATGAGCCTCTCCTCTCACTGATGTCCACAAGGCCATCCTCTGCTACATATGCAGTTGAAGCCTTGAGTCCCTCCTTGTGTACTCTTTGTTTGGTGGTTTAGTCCCTGGGAGCTCTCGGGGTACTGGCTGGTTCATATTGTTGTTCCTCCTATGGGGCTGCAAACTCCTTCAGCTCCTTGGGTCCTTTCTCTAGCTCCTCATTGGGGACCTGTGCTCAGATGGCTGTGAGCATCCACTTCTGTATTTGTCAGGCACTGGCACAGCCTCTCAGGAGACAGCCAAATAGGCTACTGTCAGCAAGCACTTGTTGGAATTCTGGAATCCACAATAGTGTCTGGGTTTGGTAACTGTATATGGGATGGATTCCCCAGGTGAGACAGTCACTGGATGGCCTTTCTTTCAGTTTCTGCTCCAAACTTTGTCTCTGTATCTCCTCCCATGGGTATTTTGTTCCCTTCTAAGAAGAACCCAAGTATCCACACTGTGGTCTTCCTTCTTCTTGAGCTTCAAGAGGTCTTAGAATTATATCTTGGGTATTCCAAACTTCTGAGCTAATATCCACTTACCAGTGAATGCATACCATGTATGTTCTTTTGTGATTGGGTTACCTCATCACTCAGGATGCTATTTTCTAGTTCCATCCATTTGCCTAAGAACTTCATGAATTCATCAATTTTAATAGCTGAGTAGTATTCCATTGTGTAAATGTACCACATTTTCTGTATCTTCAATAACAACAAAATAATAGAAAGCCCATATACACATTGGTAGCTGAAGAACACTCTACTCAATGATAACTTGGTCAAGGAAGAAATAAAGAAAGAAATTAAAGACTTTTTAGAATTTAATGAAAATGAAGCCACAACTTACCCAAATTTATGGGACACAATGAAAGCAGTGGTAAGAGGAAAACTCATAGCTCTTAGTGCCTCCAAAAAGAAACTTGAGAGAGCATACATTAGTAGCTTGACAGTACACCTGAGAGCTCTGAAACAAAAAGAAGCAAATTCACCCAAGAGGAGTAGAAGGCAGAAAATAATCAAATACAAGGCTGAAATCAACCAAGTAGAAACAAAAAGGACTATACAAAGATTCAACCAAACCAGGAGCTGGTTCTTTGAGAAAAATCAACAAGATAGATAAATAAACCCTTAGCCAAACTAACAAGAGAGCACAGAGACAGTATCCAAATCAACAAAATCAGAAACGAAAAGGGAGACATAACAATGGGAACTGAAGCAATCCAAAAAAAATCATGAGATCCTGCTACAAGAGCCTATACTCAACAAAACTGGAAAATCTGAATGAAATGGACAATTTTCTAGACAGATACCAGGTACCTAAGTTAAATCAGGATCAGATAAACGATCTAAACAGTCCCATATCCCCTAAAGAAATAGAAACAGTCATTAATAGTCTCCCAACTAAAAAAGCCCAGGACCAGAAGGGTTTATTGCAGAGTTCTATCAAACCTTCAAAGAAGACTTAATACCAATACTCCTCAAACTATTCCACAAAATACAAACAGAAGGAACACAACGCAATTTGTTCTATGAGGCTACAATTATCTGATACCTAAACCACATAAAGACCCAACAAAGAAAGAGAACTTCAGACCAATTTCCCTTATGAATATTGGTGCAAAAATACTCAATAAAATTCTTGCATACCGAATCCAAGGACACATCAAAAACGATCATCCATCATAATCAAGGAGGCTTCATCCCAGGGATGCAGGGATGGTTCAATATACGGAAATCCATCAACGTAATCCAGTATATAAACAGATTCAAAGAAAAACACCACATGATCATTTCATTAGATGCTGAGAAAGCATTTGACAAAATAAATATTTTCTAAGCAATGAATAAAGAACAAAACCTCGGAGTTTACTTTGGCAAATGAAGTTATTAATGCCTACTTATGTGGGAATGAAAATCCACTACATATTGTTTTAATCTGAGTTATTGATTAGAGTAGAACTTAGACATTTTAGCAAAGGTCAGAGTTGTAGTAATGCAGTCTCCGGACCAGTCAGAGGTCCTATAAAAAGTATAAGCCAGATGGTATAACCCTAAGTCAGCACTCCACAGCCTGACACAGGACTGCTACAAATTCTTTGCCAGTATGGGCTACACTGTGAGATCCTATCACAAGCTGACAGACAAATGGATAGAAAGACAGAATGGCCATGTGCTTATCACCAAGAACACAGAGAAGGGAAAACAGCACTTGGTTTGGAAAAATTGCTTCTCTGTAAAACCTGTTGTCATGGGAAAAGATTCAGGATCTGCTACTGGAATGAGGAAGGTATGAACAGAAAAGTCCTGATAATATCAACAGCAAAGAAGTGAGGAAAAACAGAAACAGGAAGGCTGCTGACAATGACCATGGG
Source organism: Montemys delectorum (assembly GCA_019843815.1). Taxonomy (NCBI): domain Eukaryota; kingdom Metazoa; phylum Chordata; class Mammalia; order Rodentia; family Muridae; genus Montemys; species Montemys delectorum. The sequence goes on from JADRCD010238604.1 coordinate 91,036, forward strand.
AACAGAAGTAATGTTGACTTCTTGTATAAGAGGCAACTAGCCTTCCACGGGAGAAAAGAAAGACACACCAGCAACAGTACTGTCTAGTAACTGTTGGTTGAGTCACTGGGTACTGAAAGGGTGGACTTTAATGCCATTTAACTGGTGAGTAAGAGTCTCAGGATTCACTCTGGTCAGGAAGCCAAGGCAGAGGATGGGGGTGAAAGCCAGCCTGGGCTATACATTAAGACAATTATGCAAAGCACCATGATCTTGATGTAAACTAGGCTCTCGGCTTCCCTGAGTGAGGCACAGTTGGAGGACTCAACAATGATACTATTCAACAAACCTGAATTCACCTCAGTAGTTATCTACACATGTAAGTCAATCTGTAAGAAAATAGCAATTTTAAATCTCTACAGCTCACCATTTACACAATATGAACACTCCATATACCATCTGAACTGGCATTCATGAAGGTAGCAAGGCTCCAAAATATTCCCAAGTATAGCAAGTCCATCTTGACATATAATTTCTAGCAAAGAAAACAAGTATGCTAGTATTCTTAAAAATGGCTTAGCAAGGGCTACAGAGATGGCTCAGCAGTTAAAGGTACTTGCTATTCTTCTAAATGATCCAAGTTCAGTTCCCAGCACCTGGTGACTCAAGCCATCTGTAACTTCAGCTCGAGGGGATCTGAATCCCTTTTCTGTTCTCCATAAGAACACAAGTCTCTGAAGAAGGAATTCGAAGAAGATCTCAGAAGATGGAAAGATCTCCCATGCTCATGGATTGGCAGGATTAATATAGTAAAAATGGCCGTCTTACCGAAGGCAATCTACAGATTCAATGCAATCCCCATCAAAATTCCAACTCAATTTTTCACAGACTTAGAAAGAGCAATCTGCAAATTCATCTGGAATAACAAAAGACCCAGGATAGCCAAAACTATTCTCAACAATAAAGGAACCTCTGGTGGAATCACAATCCCAGACCTTAAGCTGTACTACAGAGCAATCGTGATAAAAACTGCATGGTATTGGTACAGGGACAGGCAGGTAGATCAATGGAACAGAATTGAAGACCCAGAAATGAACCCATGCACCTCTGGTCATTTGATCTTTGACAAAGGAGCTAAAACCATACAGTGGAAAAAAGACAGCATTTTCAACAGATGGTGCTGGCTCAACTGGAGGTCAACATGTAGAAAAATGCAAATCGACCCATTCCTTTCACCTTGTACAAAGCTCAAGTCCAAGTGGATCAGGGACCTCCACA
>JADRCD010238605.1:0-11224 GCA_019843815.1 Montemys delectorum
CCTCCATGCTGACTCCCTCCTCCCTCCATGCTGACTCCCTCCTCCCTTCATGCTGACTCCCTCCTCCCTTCATGCTGACTCCCTCCTCCCTCCATTCTGACTCCCTCCTCCCTCCATCCTGCCCCATGAAGTTCTGATTCTGGGAAGGAAAAAAACAATGAGTTCAATGAAGCAAAATAATATATTCTTGTCAAAGAACACATCTTGGAGTTGTTCTTTATGTAAATTCTTCATCTTGTTCATCCTCTTCTCCTTTGAATCTTTTCTCTGCTCTTGCTTTTGAACTATGCTAGTTAATACTGATCTATCCAGTGCCAAGGACTACAGATTAAAAAGTAATCCTCGGGAGACCATAACATTAGTGAGATCTGCACTCCTGTGGAGAAGTCCTGGGCAAGCCTGGGACAAAGACTCCTATCACTCATTGGGCACTCCATCTCAGATACAACCTGCTCTGGAAAGCTTTCTTCCTTTTAAAAGGGGCATCCGTGCTGTATCTCTGAGCTACCCTCCTCTTACAGAGCCCTGGGCTATACCCAACTTCAAAGCATCAAAGCAAGTACAAAGGAATGTACAATGGTGTGGCTTGTGGTCAATGTCAGCTCCACAGTGAACTATCTAAAACATACATCACTGTTCCCCCCATTTGTCCTTCTAAAGGTCCAGAGCCAGCCAGACTGAGATGGAGCTGATGAGCTAACCAACTCCAAAGTGCTGTCCCGGTCCCGCTTACAGCCTCTGGTTTTGACTCACTCCACAGTGTTTTCCATCTTAACATCCTATGCCGCCTCATTCCTCTGCAGCTCATTGCCAGAAATGCAGCTCACAAGAAGGAAGACCTCTTCAAGGTGGCACCCCTACATACTTCAAGCGCTGTTCTCTATCTGCGCCATCTTTTAAAAACACTGCTGTTTGATAAGATGGACTCTGAGAACAACTATGAGAAGTCTCACAGCAAGAGCTTGGGATGGAGCTGGAGAGATGGTTCTGTTATTGAGAATACTATTGCTCTTACAGAAGACCAGACAGGGTTCTGTTCCTACATAGTAGCCCACAATCACCTATAATTCTAGTTTTAGGAGTTTTAATGGCTTCTTCTGAACTGCATTGGCACTATTTGCAAGTGGTATGCGTATGCACACACACACAAACACACACACACACACACACACACACACACATACACACACACGCATACACACACACATACACATACACACACACGCATACACACACATACACACACGCATACACACACACATACACATACACATACACACACACGCATACACACACACATACACACACGCATACACACACGCATACACATACACACACACACATACACACACACACACACATACACCAAATATTTTTGAACCTAGGAAGCAAGAATTGGTGGGAAGATGGGAAAGTGAGAGCCAAAACATTTTCTGGACACCCTGATATTGCACAACTTATGGTCCCCTATTTCCAGCAGAGCAGCCTTTTCCATCATGTGGCCCATCATTATGCCTGAAAGCATGCTATGCAGGCAAGATAAACGCTTTGGGGGAAGATCTTCCCCAACAGGCCCGCTGTGTGACCTCTGCAATGTGAGAGAAGTCTGTCCAACAGAACTCCATAGGGAGGGGTGCTGTACTCCCTAGTCTAGTTCAATAATGCCCACAGATTCTGAATTCAGGGACTCAGGAAGAATACTCCCAACCTTGCCACAGTTTGACCTTTTGACCTTTGACCCTTTGGCAGAGAATGGTACCAGTGTTTCAGAACAGGCTTTGGCTTCAGCTTCTGCCCCAAATCCCTGCATGTTAGACCAAACCCCCTCTGTGGGGCCCTTCCTCAGCTCTTGACCCTGCTAAGGCTGGAGTCATGCTCCCAATGGGTGGGGCTGTACTTGTTCTGAGAGCTGGGCAGTCTCCCAAGGTCAAGTTTGGAGCCCATAGATGCTCCAGAGCATAGAAACAGAGCAGAGTCGAGACTCAGATGTTCTCAGCATCACCACTGTGCTCAAAGGAAGCAGGGAAGCTCAGAAGAATGGCCTCTATGCCTGAGACATGAACATAGCACTAATCCTTGAGAGAAGTGGGACTTACACACATACAGAGAGCAGCTCTGTGCCCCTATATGCACAAACACATGCCTATGTATGTGTACAAGTGTGGATATGTAAGCACATCCACACAAAGGTCCTATGTTAGTATGAAGAACACAGCCACAGAAGGAAGCCGAGTGTGGAGGGTAGCAGTGTCCAAAACTCTATGGCTGCTGGGTTGTGAGAACCAAAGGTGACAGTTGATTGTTGAAACAGGGAAGCCTGCTGTAGAGGAAAGTCAATTTCACAACCCTATCCTGTAGTTCTGTTGTGTGTCACCCAGAGTTCCCATGCAGAGATGAGTCACTCGTAACTAAGCTGCCAGAAGAAGTTGGCAGTGAAGGACTCCAAGTTCCTCTAAACCCAAATCAGGTCCTTTGACTGGATTCTTGCTTTGTACTTTCTTAAAGATAGACATCATTTTAAACACAAGCCTATAAACCCAGCACTTGGGAGGATCAGGAGTTCAAGGACAGCCTGAGCTTCATAAAATCCTGTTACAAAAAGAAGAGAGAAAGATACTTTTCCTGAGGTCACATCCTTACAGAAGGTTCCCATCTAGAGGTTACTCAGCAGCAATGGGTAAAAGTTTCTGAAACTTAGTGTTAGCCAATTTCTCAAGCTAATGAGATTCCTGAGAAAATAACTTACAAAAAGTAAAGGTTCGCTTTTGCTCACAGTTTGGGAGTCCCCAGTTCAGGACACCATAACTCGTTCCCTTAGGCTTCTGCTGATTTGTGCTGGAGACCAACGGTGAGGAACAAGCAAGCAAGAAGAGTGAACTGCTGAACTCATGAGGGAAGACACATAAACAGAGAACAAAACCCCACAACCCTGTCCAGTGCAGGTCCTCATAGACCTACAAACATTTGCTAGGCCTTGCCTCCTAAGTGTTCTAGTACTTTCTAATAGCACCAGCCTGGGGATCAATCCTTTAGCACCTGGAGTCAAGTAAAATACTTATCCAAATTATAGAATCCTCCTTCTTCTATTTCAAAAAAATATTCTGAAGACCCTGCCCATCTTCAGAACTGCCAAAACTTCTTGCTGTGTCGGTAGGAAGATCTGAGCTTGGGACCCCTAGCACCTATATAAAGCCAGGTATAGCAATTGTGTCCTGTAACCCTGGCACTCAAAAGAGGCAATGTTGGGTAGAACCCAGAGGATCTTGGGTAGAACCCATAGGCTCTTGTTAGCCAGCCAGTGTAGCCAAACCAATGAGCTCTGGGTACAGCAAGACTGTCACAATGAAGTGACAATGAAGAGTGCTTTAAAAACAAAAACAAAAAAACAAAAAAAACAAAACAGTCATCTCAGCAAACCTGGACCCAGGAGATCTCTCAGACACTGACCCACCAACCAGGCAGCATACACTAGCTGGTTCAAGTCCTCTCAACACATATACAGCAGAGGACTGCCTGGCCTAGCCTCAGTGAGAGAAGATGCACCTAACTAACCCTTGAGAGACTTGAGACCCCAGGGAATGGGGAAGTTTGGGGGTGTGGAGGTATGGGGACATTCTCTTGGAGACAGGGGAGGAGGAATGGGATGAGGAACCGTCAAAGTTAAGAACAGGAGAGGGATAACAACTGGACTGTAAAAAGAGATTAAAAATAAAAAAAGACTTCAAATACTGACTTCTGGTCTACACACACGCACACACACACACACACACACACACACACACACACACACATACACACACACACACATCAATGTTATATATGTAGTCATGGTGCCAGACACAAAGGAGGGGAGCAAACTGAAAGAGCATGTTCTCAAACAGATGCCCTTCTCAACTCTCTAAAAATACTAGCAGTTCATTTCCAATGTCTTTGTGACAAAAGATATATCCAAAGAGACCTCTTAAGCTTGTTTTACTCCCCTCCTCCCCCAGTAAATACATATCAAGGCATCATATTGTAACCAAAAGATATGGAACATATACAGAATTCTAAAACTATAAAGCTCTTAAAAAGGTTTTACTTAAAACCACTTCAGAATCAAGAAGATGTAATGAACGTAATGGGTGCCCTGATTTTCTAGAACACACTGCCTCTGTAGGGAACCACCCTTGAGTCACAGCATGGAAGCCGCATAGCCACACTTTCAATTCTCTCTCACACTGTGAAAGTGTAATTCTTTACACAAGCAGTATCCAGTTTCTCCCACACCCCAGGCCACTTAGAACAGGAGTGATAGTCAAATGTGACTGGAAAGTAAACAGGAACAACCAATGTTTTAAAATTATTCCATTTGGGGCCATGCTGATCCATACAAGTGACAGGAAATCGGGCTACCAGGGCTGGCTGCCGACTTGGAGGCCCTCACACACGTGCGTTGGTCACGTTGAATTCTGTCACCAGATTCCTGGTGCACCCGTGGGCTTCATTTGCATTAAATGAAAGGGTGTCCAAAAATACACACTGTTGCTAAGGTTACATCTTGCTGTATGCAAATGAAGATGTGTTTGTTCAGACCAGTTAAAAATATCTTGGCACTAGCTAATTTCCCCATTGGCGTTACGGGAGTGATCGGAGGCCTGTTGAACAGAGGGCTCAGGGTTACCTGACTCAGCACGAGGGGTCTGGAAACAGCATTATTTATGACTAATATTTTTAGAACTTGTAGCAGCTACTTTTCATGAATTCAAATGATGTCTGGTTTCAAGAAGGTTATAAATACTCTCTAATACCAACACATGCTATCACCAATACAGAGATATCTTTTTTATCTATTTGCAAAGAGATCATTCTAGTGGATAACTCTAGAAGGTAGTAGAAATTGGGATTGAGCAGAGGTGGGGGTCAACAGTCCAGCAGGACAGATCAGCAAAGCTAATATTCTTTTTACCTTGCAGAGTCTTGTAAGAGTTTTGTTTAATGTTACGCTTATATTATCGACACAAGGCAGTTGTTTTGATTTCTGTATAAAATTGGGAAACTGAAGGTAAGAGGCATTCCACCACTTTGTATAAGCACTGAAGATTGTATTTAGAATAACTCTTAACTCTGATCTTTTCTCTGCAGCAGACTGTTTCTATAACCATGGATGAATTATTGAAGAAAAAATTTAAATCTAAGTAGGAGAGGCAAGCCAGAAAAGCAGTTGAAGTTCTGACATTAAAAAACATTTAACAGATATTATTTAAAATGGAAATCATTTTGACTTTTTAACCTAATTTTATAACTCTTCCAGAACTTAGCTCAATATCTCAAAAGCCAGGATGAATGTTCATGTTCTCCCTTCATTCTGGAAGATGGCCCATTGTTAAAATGAATGGGTCTCACTGCTTTTCAAATACCAAAGTGTCAGAACCAGACGGGACCCCAAAAGTCACCACCATTTTGAGACAGAAGTCCTTGGCACCACATCCCGGAAGAGAGGCCATCTAGCCATCTGCTTAGAATCCTGCAACAGACAGCAGCTCAGTGCCTGGGTGCTTACCCAGTAATGAACACATGGCCCTCTTCTCCATGCTTTACCCATTTTAACTTTTAATGTATGTAAACCCCTAGACCCACCCAATGAGGTGAGTACCATTACCTCATTGTACAAATGAAGAAACTGATACAGAGAATTGAAGTAAATTGCCCAAGTCAATATAATTTCTAAATTGTGAAAATGGAATTAAATCCCATATAACTTAATATTCTGAGCTCTGAGCTTCTACATTTTATATTGTCAAGGAAGGCTCCTGCTGCACAAAATAACCCATGAGGTTGTACTTAAAGAAAGACGTTGCCTATGCAGTACTCTCTTTTACTTTAGAATGCTTTAGACTCTGGAAAACTGGCCAGATGTTAGAAGAATGGAAAGGGGAGAAAAAGAAAAGGATGGAGGAAAAATTCTTGCATAGAAACTCAGAATTCCTAGTGCAGGGTAGTAGTAACTGCCCACTCTTTCAGGGGAAAAAAATAAGCCTGGGAGTGAGAGCTCCATATATACCACCCTCTAACTTTAGAGACAAAGGGAACAAAGGGGCTCAGGGGGCCCTACCCACTTCTCCAGGCACACAGACCATGGTGGCCAAACATTCAAACCAACAGGACAGATGTGTTCTCTTTCCACAGAAGCCCTTTAGCTGATATGTATATCCTTTGACCTTTTGTCTATGTTTTCCATAATTGAGAAGTGAGACCAAGGGCTGGAGAAATGGCTCAGCAGTTAAGAGCACTGGATGTTCTTCCAGAGGACTCAGGCTCAATTCCTAGCACCCACAAGGCAGCTCACAACTCTCTGGAGTTCTAGCTCCAGAGGATGTGATACCCCACACAAACATACATGAGGACGAAACACCAATGCGCGTAAAACAAAGAGGAGGGGCGGGGAAGAGAGAGGTAGAGAGAGAAAACGGAAACCAAGAGGGAACTGAGACCTGTATACAGAAATAATATGAAGTCGAATTTAATTTTATTAAAAATTGTTGTGATAATTTCCAGGTACTGCAATTTACCTAAGAGAAAAGGATCTTGTGGCAGGACTATACAGTCTTCCTCAGTCCCCACATCCCCTCTCCTCATTCCTCACTGTCCTTCACTTGTCCTCTGAGCATTCATGTGCTCTGTGCACTTTCCGGAGAGCTTTGTGCTCACCGTTCTCATGACCCATCTCTTCCTATCTCATAACTTGATGCATTTATTTTCACTTATTCTTAAAGTTTTTGCTGTAGGTTTTTTTTTTTAATGAGACTTTAGCAGAGTTGCTGCATTTGCATGTAAGCCCACATGTTTATATCACTAGCCCCTGTTGGTTCCTACTTGGTATCGTTATCTAAATTTCTAATAAACATTTTAAATACAACAGCCGAGCAGACACTATGATTCTTACCTCCTTCAAAATGCCCAGTCACCTCACCTTAGAACTCCCCCAAGGGAGCTGAGCTACATTCAGCGGCAATGCTATGCCCCCAGCTCGTCAAAGCCAGAACCTACACTTAAAAATTAGGTCCCACTTTTGTTCCAGTCTTTTCCTCAACCCCCAAATCTTGCCTCTCAGTAAGCCCTGATGGCTCCATTTATGAAATTCTAGAATTTTCTATTTGGCAAATCTTGTAGTATAATTAACATGGCTCTCTCTCTCTGTGCTTTCTCTACTCTCTCTGTCTATCTCTGTCTCTGTCTCTGTCTCTCTGTCTTTGTTTCTCTGTCTGTCTGTCTGTCTGTCTCTCTCTCTCTCTCTCTCTCTCTCTCTCTCTCTCTCTCTCTCTCTCTTGCTCTCTCTCTCTCTTTTTCTGAAGAGGAAGTAGAGTAATATCTCTAAAACGTGCATGAGATGATATCATTATTTTTTTCCCAAAAGCTACAGTGATGTCCAACTAAAATTTGAATATAGTTTCTTACTCCATCTCATGATTTTTCTCTGGCTTCTACATATATGCTTATTTAAAGTACTTCCTGTGTTATTCACCAATATCCAATATTACAGACCTCTGTTCCTTCTTGTAGCACTGCAATGTAATTTTAGTTTTACTCTCTCTTCAGATTGGAAATGTTCAGTGTTTATGGCTATTTCTTATCTCTCAGGTCTCAAACTAAATGTCCTCTTTTATGATAAGCTTTTACATAGTTCTCAATCTAAAAGAATAGTCCCTGTAGCTGGGCAGAGGTAGCGCCTCATGCTGGAGAGAGAGAGGCAGGGGGATTTCTGTTAGATCTAGGCCAGCCTTGTCTACAAACAGAGTTCCAGAACAGCTAGGACAGCCTTAGCTACATATAGAGAAAAACCTGTCATGAAAAAAACAAATCATCATCATCACCATCATCTCTGTAAAAACTATCATCTCTCTCTATTTTCTTTCATAATATTTATCAATATCTATCTGGAAGTCTATATTTTGTTTATCATATGTAATAGCTAGTGAACCTGGCTAATTATGAACTTGACAGGATCTAAAATTACATGATACATTAGGCTCTGTATATACCTGTAGGAGATTATATTGATTAAGTTAATTGAGATAGGAAAAACCATCCAGTATTATTGATGCCATTTGGTAGGCTGGAATGTTGGAGTTTATAATGAGAAAATGAGCTGAGTCTATGTATCCCTTCCTCCCTCATCCTTGACTGTGCATATAACATATCGAGCTCCCTCAAGAAACCGCCTGTGTGACTCTCCTCCCCTAATAGAATCCGGAACCATGAGCCATGTAAATCATTTCTCCCCTAAGTTGTGTTTGTCATAGTACTTTATCACAATGCAACAAAGAGCTAAGACAGTACATTGTGTATTCCCACTCATCATCTACACTGTGACACAGTATACACCAAATGGTACAGTACCTACCTGTAAGACACATAGAATTTAATCCAAACTTCTCAAATGATTATGGATGAATGAATGGTGAGTTTGCCATCTCTTCAGTTTCTCAAGCAGGCATTAAATGAAGAAAATTGTATAAATACAGGAGGGGGTCCTGGAGCCAATGAATTGAATTACTCTGTTCATATGAATTCCAATTCATAATCTGTGGATGCTATAAGACATGATCAGAACAGGGGGTGTAGTCATGTATTTTTAATATCTGCTCCAGAAAAAAGTCAAAGAAAAGGAATTAGGCCTAGGGCAAGAAGGCAGGGCCTTGAGACCTAGTGGAATTTCCCCTGGAGGATACTTATTTAGAGCCAGCAACTCTCTTTTACTTTCTAGTTCCTCTTGTTTGCAATACGGATCTCTATAACTATTCGCCCACTCCTATTGCACCACATATTATGTAGACCTCATAGCCCTACAGAGAGAAACTATTTGGTTCCAGGCTGGATAATACTCAAAAGTCTTCCCTGTGTCTGATTTATATGGTAGACATAGACAGATCTGGAGGTTTTGTATTGACACTAAGTAGGATTATTGGGCTTTAGGGTAATATTGCATTGGGTTGATTCCTTTGGAATGAGAGTTGAGCATTTTGCCTGTGGGGTAGAAGTAATTCACTGGGCACCAATGTCAAGTATATTATACTCAATCATGACCAATTAAAACAAAAACTTGTAACTCATAGAAACTGCAAATATTGACTTACATGGCAAAAATTTTGTAGGTGTAATTGAGAAATAGAGCTTGAAAAAAGTAGGCTATCAATATAAATAGACAGGCAGACAGACAGACAGATGGATAGATGATAGAGAGATAAATAATGATAGATAGATAGAATGTCTGTATACTTATTATATGAATATATTGTGCATTATATATACATATAATGAATAATCATAAGCAGAGGAAAATTTAGCATAAACAGAAATCAGAATGAAACAGGTCCTACAGAAAGGGACTTGATTGATATTGTAATCATTGAACAAGAGACAGAAAGAAGTGAGGTATAGATTTTCCTCTGAATCCTCTGAAGGAAGCAGGACCCTGCCAACATCTTGCTATTGATCCAGACATACTGATTTTACATTTCTGAATCCCCAAGCTAGGTCAGAATGCCTTTGTGTCATTTAAAGGTCCCAAATCTATAATGTTTTATCAAGTAGCCAATGGGAAATAATAATACCCTATGCGTTTGCTAAAGCAGACCACCTGTTTTCCCATAGAGCTTTTGCTCTCTGTTGCAAACAGTCTTTCTTTGCCCATACCCATTACCTAACAAACTGTACCCAATCCCATCTTAGCCTGTCGAATTCATTTAAATGTTGAAAGAATTTTCTCCTTCTACCTTAATGTTAAAAGCAATGAGGTTATGTGGGAATATTTCCCGGAACACATTTGTAACTATTTCACAAAGAAGATTGCTCTGACTTCTAGTGCAAGGTAGCTGATGGATTATGCACTCATTTCATTGGTTCACCTCCCAAATCCCGACCAAAATAGAGAGTGAAAGAATTCTCATTAAAAGTAACATTAGGGAGATATAAAACACTGTCCACTCAGATCTAGAAATGACACTGACTCTTGATAGACAGCCTCAGCTCTTCTTCTTCTTGACTTCTTTGAAAAATGGCAAATGGTTTAGGGAGAGTTGTTCTTGAGGAAGAACAAGAAAGAGAACGGTCTAAGCCATGGTGCCTCTATCACTGTAACAGACTACATGACAGAAGCAACGTAGAGGAGGAGATGTTTCTATGGCTAAGGTTAGAGGGTACAGTATGCCAAAGTCAGGAAGATGGAATGCCTCTGTTGACAGGAGCTGTTTGCAGGAGTAATTACATTGTAACTGCAGATAAGAAGCAGGGAGGAAGTCTGGTGAAGTGTAGAAGTACTTCATTATAATAACCTATGCCCATTGTCCAAAAAGTTCTACAACCTCTCAGAGTAGGGCTTCCAGCTGGGTATTCCAACAGCTGAGACTGTGAAGGTCACTTCACATTTAAACTTTTGACTGTTTTGAGATGGCGTCAAATGTTACACAACATTACTTTGGCCATACTCTGTTCTGTAGGGGTGTTATGAAAGTCCTGGCAAGCTTCAGAAGAGGAGAAAATAGATTCCACATCTTGCCAAGGAGTGGGAAGGTTCTAGAAAATGATATGGAAAATGTCTAGCACTGGAGTTATCAGATGGTTTCAGCTTCAGCTCTGAATCCTCAGGAAAACTCCTGTAAATGATCCCTAATAGACACTGAGTCTACAACAACGTGTTCACATCCTATAGTAACTGGAATATTGATGTCAACTGAATTGTGCCCTTCTGAACTTCCTAATCCTCACTACAGTACTTCAGAACCTATGCACATTTGGAGATTAGGTAGTGTCTTGGGTTCTTTTTGCATAAACTACTCTGACAAACGTAACTTAAAGGAGAAAAGGTTTACATTAGTTCATAGTTCATCCTCTAATCTAACGAGACAAAGAAACCAAGGCGGCAGCAACCTGAAGCAGTTGGTCATCATTTCTACAGTCAGAAAAGAGAAAATGGTGAGTGCTGGGCTACTGGACACTTCTTCTTCCTCCTCCTCATCCTCATCCTCATCCTCTTCCACTTCTTCTTCTTCTTCTTCTTCTTCTTCTTCTTCTTCTTCTTCTTCTTCTTCTTCTTCTTCTTCTTCTTCTTCTCTTCCTCCTCCTCCTTCTTCTCCTTCTCCTTTTCCTTCTCCTTCTCCTTCTCCTTCTCCTTCTCCTTGTCCTTCTCCTTCTCCTTGTCCTTCTCCTTCTCCTTCTCCTTCTCCTTCTCCTTCTCCTTCTCCTT
>JADRCD010238605.1:11324-23698 GCA_019843815.1 Montemys delectorum
CTTCTCCTTCTCCTTCTCCTTCTCCTTCTCCTTCTCCTTCTCCTTCTTCTTCTTCTTCTTCTTCTTCTTCTTCTTCTTCTTCTTCTTCTTCTTCTTCTCTTCTTCTCTTCCTCCTCCTCCTTCTTCTCCTTCTCCTTTTCCTTCTCCTTCTTCTCCATCTCCTTCTCCGTCTCCTTCTCCTTCTCCTTCTCTCCTTCTCCTTTTCTCCTTCTACTTCTCCTTCTCCCTCCCCCTCCCCCTCTCTATCCCCCTCCCACTCTTTGATCTCCACACGTATGCCATGATGTCCTAGTGTGTTTTCTATTGCTGTGGTAAATCAACTTGGAAAGAAACAGGCTTATTTGTCATACATTTCCAGATCATAGTCCATCATTGAGAAAAATCAGGGCAGGAACTCAATGTAGGAACCAGAATGGAAACTGGTGCAGAAGAAAACATATTTCTGCTTATGCTTAAAGGATTGATGGCTTGCTTTCTGCAGTTTACTGAACCTGTTCCCCTTATACACAAGGGACCACCTACTGGAGAATATTACTACCCACAGTGGGCAAGGTACTCCTATTTCACTTATTAATAAAAAAAAAAAGTCTCACAGGCATGCCCACCGTCCAATCTGATGAGTACAATTTCTCAGTTGTGGTTCCTTCTTCCAAGATGATTCTAGACTTTGTCAAATTGAGAAAAAAAACTATCACACATGATATTCTCTCTCTCTCTCTCTCTCTCTCTCTCTCTCTCTCTCTCTCTCTCTCTGTGTGTGTGTGTGTGTGTGTGTGTGTGTGTGTGTGTGTGTGTATGCGTATGCCTATGTGCACACAGATCCATAAGGGAACTTCTGGAGATAGACCCCTGTCTTAGTTTCCTGTTGCTGAAATAAAACATGACCAAGGCAACTTATGAAAGAATGCACATAATTGGACTTATAGTTTCAGAGGCCTAAGGCCATGTTGGCAGAGCAAAGGCATAGTAACATGAGCAGCTGAGAGCTCACATCTTGATGCAGAGTGTGAACTTAAAATGATGAGAGTCTTGTGAAACCTCAAACTAATAGTGACATACAAGGCTATACCTTCCAATTTTCCACCAGTGGTTCTATCATTGGGGAATATACATTCCAATACATGAGTCTATAGGAGCCATTCTTATTCAAACCACCACAACCTTCAAAAAGGAAATTGTGGGCACTCTGGAGAATAGAGTAAGTTGCAGACAGTCATGAATGCTTCAACCATGTACTTGTTTTGTACTCTAGTTGTTGAAATTTTTACAGTGGTTATACACTCCCACACTAATAATTATTTAATAGTGTTCATATTCCTGTACAAATAAAGCAGTTTCCTCAGTTAAGACCCTATGTCTCAATTAACCCAAAAACTTGACAATCACTGGTTTGTGTGGCTCAAGATTGCTGCATGACCCTACAATGACCTAATCCCATAGTCTCTAATGTCCTCCATCATATGGGAATCACAGCTTAGATTTGGAAAGCTTTAGTAGGAGCCAGGAGTACATTTCATTAGTGAGTTGACTCAGCAGGACAGAGGCTGCTGGTTTGAAAGCAGTGTGCGAGCATCCATGCTTCCAGCTGGGAACAATATATAAGGTTGCTATGGCGGCTATAACATTTGTCTCTATTTCTGATTTCTCCCAAGAAAAAGAAAAGATAGTGACTAACTTGAAAATGAATTGTTTGAATTAAATATATGTGTATATATATATATACACATATTGAGTACTTAATGTATGTCAGAACCCATGGTCAAAAATGTACATGCATAAACCATTTAATGCTCACAAAAAGTCAAAAACAATTACCCTAGCTCTACAGAAGGTTAGCTGGTGCTGGTAGTGTTTATTTTGTCCTAGAATGCCTCTGATATCCTGCCTGAAGCATTGTATTCTCTTAGGGAAAACAAGTGAAAGTGTACACTTCCTGCACCCCACCATCCTCCCTGACACTAATTAATGTCCTTCACTTCCTGCCTTTTGTCCTTTACCCCTCCACCGCCCCTAAGTTTATAGTCCATGAAGAGACTGAGGAAGGCTTTGTAACTTTTCCCCTGTGTAGATTTTCCTGAGTTGTTCCTCCCTCCCTCCAGAACTCAGGAGCCCCTTCTGATAGTACTGGGAACTCCCTGGAGGGGAAAGAGGTACTAGAAGGAGAGGTGAGGTCTTCACCTTTCAGAGAACAAGTCAGCAGGAGAAAATGCCAAGAACACAGGGGCTTGCTTCAGAACAAAACAGAAATTAGTTAGTGAAGAGAGTAGAGTCAAGAATGAGAAGAGCTGGTTATCTATCGTTTTTTTTTGGGGGGGCGGATTCTTGATGTCTAAGATAGTGTGCCTAAATCATAGAGAGACTATCTCTCACTCACTAGCTATTAGATAGTAGAGTAGTGACTTAGGAGATCACTTCTCATTTGCCAGCAGCCAGTGCAGAGTCCATATTGTCAACTCTTCTACCTGACTTTCACACTCTGGGGGTGACAGAGATGCCTCTGTCCTGCTCTTTCCAGGACTGGTACCAGAGAGCAAAACAGATGACCTCTATGCCCCAGAACCCAATGGGATTATTCTAAGTAGCCAGTACTATTCAGCTGGCCTCACAACCAGAAACTATAATAAAGACTGCCCCACATCTGTCCTTGCTCAAGTCATCTCATGCCCATTGAGCATCCTGATGATTCTTTGGGTGGCTGCTTGGGATGGTGGCTATTCTTCCCACTTTCAGGGTACTAGAAGCCAAGACTTCCTCCATGACAGCCATATATGTGTCTATATTCCATACTATACCTGATTAAAACAAATCAATGATCTATTTAAAAGTAGAAATTCAGAGACCAGGAAGGGAGCTCAGCTGTCAAAGAATTTGTCACTAAAGCAGGAAGGCTCGACTTTGGGTGAGCAATACCCATGTATTGGGTGAGCATGGTAGCATGTCCTTTAATCACTACACTAGAGAGGTAGGCACAGATGATCTATGAGGACCAGTGGCCAACCAGCTAGTCAATAGATAAGCTTCAGGTTCAGAGAGACACTGGCTCAAAAGACAAGGTGGACAAGTGATTGAGGAAGGCATTGGCATCAACTTCTAGCCTTCACACATATGTACATATGCTCACAGCACACATAGGGAGAGACACAGAGAGAGACAGAGACAGAGAGACAGAGATAGAGAGACAGAGACAGAGACACAGATAGAGACAGACAGACAGACAGACAATATAGAAAGACAAAGACAAAAGGAAAGACAGACAGACAGACAGACAGACAGACAGACAGACAGACAGACAGACAGACAATCTTCAGGCAAAAAATACCCAGAAGCTTAAGGCATGCAAGAAGCTTAATTATTTCTCTTTCCACTGTTGGGTAATCAGAGCTCTAAGATTGACCAACTTTTTCTTCTTTGGGTTTTCTATGAAGTATCATTGGTCCTCAGAGGTGATCATTTATTCTTGGGAAGCTAGTACAGGGCATTTCAGTGATCTAAAAAGCCCTAAGCCCCATACCAAGAGCACAGCTAATAACAATTTCTGAGCTTCTTCCAAGCCTGGAGTATTAACTAAGATTTGGCTTTCATTCTGTATGTAAATAGAGAAGACAGAATTAACTGAGTGAGACACAAAGATGTATAATCATGCATACAGAAGCCTACACACACACACACACACACACACACACACACACACACACACACACAAGAATCTAGATGATTTATTGATTCTGGTTTCTCCACATTAAAAGGCAATTCTTCAGACTCCAGCTAGTCTTTCTGGACAGTGGCATCCAATGGTTCCCCAGGCACTGATCAGATCCTTTCATTACCAGGAGGGCAAGCCCACACCCTCAGTACCGCAGGAAACATGTGAGTACTCCACAGAGAACAAAGACCTGCACTAAAGACCCTTACAGCTCAGGAGCAGGCACATCCCAGAAGCACAAGGCCCAGGAAGAGGACATAGTCCCACTCCTTCAACTTCAGGCACTTTCCTTAGAGCAGTGATTTATTTTTCAACACAGAAAACCAAACAAAGCACTGGGAATTGTCACTCCAAAGGTCTTCTCTGTGAGCTCTGAGCAAACAAATAGGGGAGATAGTGAGTTGGGAATTTAATGCAATATTTTAATGCATTAAAAATTCTGTTGCATGTAAATATTAAGACAAATTTTAAATGTAAAAAAGCAAATGAAATTGGGTACCACCAAATAACATTTCAATAATTCATGGGCTGAAGTGAAAATAAAAACTGAATATTTATAAGTGAATAGATTTGCAGTTAAAATTGTGAGAAGTTAGGGCAATGCATAGACTATAGGGGCAAATGTATTAACTAGAAAGGAAGAAAAAGTGAAAGTAAATGGGCTGCCAATAAAGAGAAATAAAATAATAATGCAGGAAAAGTCCAGGTAAATTTGATCCAGGAAGGGTTGTCTAAACTGTGTAGATAGCTATATATTGAGGTTATGTTTAATATTAGGTTGTTTCCACTCAGGTTTGCTTTATTGCATTAATTGTTTTCTAACTTTTTCATAGGTTACATAAATTCTGTTAGGATTTTCATTATGTGTTTTTAATTTCACTTTTGTAGCAATGGAATTGTATGTTTTCACATTAAGTCCCAAACAATAGCTACATTATGCAGGACCTCATTAAGACTTTTGTTGGTCTTGAGTCCAGTCCAACCACATAGCAAAACTATTTACTTCTATACAATATTATTCTCTAAATAATTAAGTGGCCAGTGAATTCTACTTTTTAGTACTTATGCATGTTATTCTCTAACTTAATTATTTCATTGGGTGAATCATTGTGTTGTCTATATTAGATTCACATTATGACGGAGACATTATTTTCTTATATTTTTCATAGTGTGGGTATGCATCTATGTGTGATTAGAAATGTCTTTAAAATCTATTAAGAAAATCTATTAAGATGGTCTCATGACTGTTATGTATTAAATAGTGAATTTAATTAGATGATTTCCTGATAGGAAATTATCATTTCACATGCTAAGAACAGACCAGCAGAAACTTGAGCTGTTTTAAATTCATTATGCTTTTAGTTCACTGCACAATTCAATCTGACCAAAGAACAGTTTTCTAAGTTTTGTTTATATGTTTCGGGTATAGACCATGATTTGTGAAGTCTGTGTGCTTGTGTGTGTGTTTAAGTGCATGTGTGTGTGCATGTGTGTGCATCTTCAGGTACACATATGCAAGTGCGCATGTGCATGTATGTGCAAGTATACAGTACTTGGGACATCATTAAGTCAGTATTGGAGTAGAGTAGTCATCCTCTCTGCTCCTGGTCAGTTAATACAAAATAATTGTTTCATTTAAAATGGAAAAGATTGTAACCGTCTTTCCCTTTTCTTCTATATAACAGATAAAATATGCTTCTTTTTTTAAATTTGATTTTGCTAACTACTCCACATTTTCTAGTATTTTGTGTGTCATTACTTTATTATTATGAATTACTTTTATTATAATTTTTAATATCTGTGGGTTTTTACCTTTTTTAATTTGAGGGATTAATATATCATAGTTTTTTTAATTTTTACTCTCCTAGACCCCATCACTTTATTTTATTATTCAGGCTTTAGTTACATTTTTTAATTTGCTTGTTTACCCCTCTTGTCTGCATTAAAATACTCTTCTGTTTTCATAGAACATTGTTCCATAGATTGTCCAAATTTTCTGTCTTCTCATTCTGTCTTCTCAAGCATTTTTCTTTTGTATGAACTTAATGTGAATACTAATGCAGTATCCTGTAGCTTTTAAAAAACACAGTTGATCATTATAATGTATCACTAAATGCATTTAATTGAAATATGTATTAAATCTTGATTATACTTATTGAAGTCCAGCAAGCTTATAAAAGAGAATTAAAGGACTATATATTTATAAATCTTTATATTTAAAAATCAATAATGTTGGGGTAAATTATTTTGAATATAATTCTCATTTTTGTTACATTATTTCTGAAAAGTCTATCTATATTATGTTCTCTTCTTTTGCATATCTTGAGGTTTACTGTCCTATTTATGTTTTCAGGCTAGCATACGAGGGAGTGTTTCATCATGACCCCCTCATACACACACACCACTTCACTCTTTCTCATTCATTCCACTCCCCACCAAGATTATCTTAAATATTGATGTTTCCAAAGGAAAATGTGCTCTTCTTTTTTATTAGCACAGAGTTTCACAGAAATCTGTGCTAACGCATGTAATGTAAGTATATGTATGTTACTATATTATGCATGTATGTACATGTATTATATCTTGTAATAAATCATTTGATTATTCTTTGTCATTCTAAAATTGGTTCAGGTCATAACATATCCCCTATGGATATTTGCCAGGACAACCCCCTCAGGAAATGAACAACCCTGTTGGAAGCCAGAAGTAATTGGCCATTGGCTGAGGCTGCCACAGGCCCCCACAGGCCACTCCATGGCCAAACGGATCAATATCTCAGCACTTCTGTGACCCATCTGTGGCCCACTGCTGTGGGAAGCATTGGCAAGCTCAGCTCAAGTCCTTCCTGATTGTTTGCCTAACCTGCTGATTTTAGAGAAACAAACATTAAAACGTCCAAAGGGATGTATATTCATCTTTCTTTTATCATCTGTCATTTCTTCTTTACATATTTTGAAGCCAGATTGTTAGAGGTCTAAAAAAAAAAGTCTATGATATATTTAGATTCCATATCTCGTTAAAGTTATAATTTTTCTGATATTTTATTTCTGTGTTTCTCGTTTCAAGTTCCCTCATAAAAAGTAACTTTTCTATTTTGGCTTCTGCGCTACAGTAACTTACCTGGTACACATAGACTTTCAATTTAAATGTAATTATGTTCTGTTCTGTCTCACTAAGTAGCACAGAGTGGTTGTTTCCTCCATATCAGCCTCTCTTTCCCTTATATTCATTGCAGCTATGATTGGATTTATTTTTACAGATATATTTTCAATTTAATAAACTGTCTCAAATCCTTATTTTTATTTCACTCTCTTCTTTTATCTTAAATACGTTTTCACATTAATATTTTTCTCTGGTCTTACATTGTTCCTATACCCTATTTAAATTTTGCACAGTAATTGTTCTTAAGTCATTGTCCCATGTGTCGATTCTCTAAAACCCATCAGCCTTTATTTTAATGAGATTAAAAATGTTAGTTGCCAGGCTTGGTGGTACAGATGTGAAATTATAGTTACCGGGGGAGGTTGTGCCAGGAAGAAAAGAACATAAGGTGGAAGGAGCAGGGATAGGGGTGGGGCAGAATCTTCATTATGATTTCTGGTGGTCAAGCCAGCTAAATGGTACTGGCTACTCAGAATAATCCCAGCAGGTTCTGGGGCATAGAGGGCATCTGTCTTGCTCTCTGGTACTGACCATGGGATGAACAGGACCGAGATATTCCTGTCACTCCCAGAGGATGAGACTCGGGTGCAACAGTTGATGACATGGGCTCTATACTGACTACTCTGAAAATATGAATTGTTCTCTCATTCTTTTGCTAACTACTAGCTAGCCAGGAAGAGACAGTCTTTCTATAATAATTTAGATCCAAAATCCCAGATGTCAAGAGTTTAGAAAATGACAAAAGATAGGGAACAATCTAACACAACTTCTTCCGGCCCAGTAAAACTGAGTAACAATGAAACAGAAGAACAAATTTCATTTCTGAAACATCAATATTTAAGACAGGGTAAAATCTTAACTCTACAGAGAGTCTTTAAAGCCAGCTTGAGTAGCTGAGTGAAATCCTGAGTAAGTGTAGAAAGATCTAGAATATATTTTAGTTGGAATATAGTGGAAAAATTGTATGCATATGTGAAGTCCCAGATTCAGTACTTAACACCAAAACCAGAAAAAGAAATACAATAAAATCTCCTTTCTTCGTCTCCCTAACTGTAGTTTCCTTTCATAGTAAGATCCAAATTGACATTGAAATAACCTTAAATGACCACTGTGATGGGGTATTGCATTTTATGCTGAGGCATTTTTCTTTACTTTCATTTTTATTGACTCTTGGTGAAGCATCCACCCCGATTCACCTTCTCATCCCTCCATATTGTCCCTTCACCCTTGCAACCTCACCCCCAAAATAAAATTTGAAAATTAATAATAATAATAATAATAATAATAATAACAACAACAACAACAGCAACATCTCATCATGGAAGCTACAGTGTGTCATACAGTATAGCCTTTTGCCCAAACAGCTTTACTTGCAGATGTTCATTGCAATGAGTCATTGGTCTGGTTCCAGGTCTCTGGCTTCTGTTACACCATCAATACTGGATCCTCACTGGGACTCCTCTTGGATATCCTGTTGTTACTCCCATGTCATGGAGATACTGTAGAGGTAGATGTAAGGGTGGGCCAACTCAAGGCCCTGGATCTGGCCTTGGGTGGTAGCTGAGATGTTCAGCCTTCCAGCTCGCCTGTGCCTACACCATCAGAGACAGCTCTCCTGCTTTGCTCAGAAAAGGAGTGGGGCCAGCTCTCCTGCCAGCAACAGCCAGCAAAGGACACACTGGCTCTCTCTTGCTACTATTCTTGGAGCCCGCTCACCTGTGTCCACACCACAAGGGCCAGCTGTAACACGCTGTATTTCCCATGTATTTCCCATGTATAGCTCACATGGCCAGCAACAACATGGCCACAGGTAGCATCCCAGAGCAGGGACATCTACATGGTCTTTGGTGGTAACAGAGACACCTACTGCTGCAGGGACACAAACCCAGACATGTCCCCAGTGACAGCACAAGTCAGGAGATCGCCATGGCCTCAGGTGGCAGTGCAAGCCACTCACATCAGACTGTTACTCACCATCCTTGCATTTCCAGGCCGGCCTCTCTTCATAGGATGCAACCTGATCCGCTTCTCTTTCTCTCCCATCTCTCTGCCACACCCTCTCTCATCATAGCATCACCTCTCTGGAAACTCTGAGGTAGATTTCTCTCTTTCATTCTGAGATTACACCAGAATGTATCTGCGTGTTTTCCTTCCTCTTTTATTCCTTTCCCACCTGCTTTTCTCCTCTTCCTCCTCCATCTCTCCGTATCTCTCCCTTTCCTTCCACTTTCTACTTTCTTGAGTTCTTCAGTTTGGGAACTCTTTCTTCTTTAGCTTCTAGAAAGTAAAATAATAATAATAATAATAATAATAATAATAATAATAATAATAAATGTTTCTTCTGAAAAGATGGATATTCCTGGGACCATCATCTGAAGAGAAGTAGGGAGATGAGACTTAGAAGACGTACAGTAGGTAGAGCATCCCATTCCAGTCCGGAGAATCTGTGACTATTCTGGGATCACATAGTCCCATCATGTTATATGATGCTTCACAGTTTTATTATTGGAAACTGTACAAGTGTGTTGAGTGAGATCTCATGAGCTTTTCACAGCAGAGTGGTTTGTTTGGCTGGAGGCTGGGACAAACTCATTGGGGTGGTTTGAGTAAGAATACTCCCCCTAGGGTTGAAAAGATGGCTCAGCGGTTAAGAGCATAGGACCCCAGTTCAATTTTCAGCATCCACATGGCAGTTCATAACTATCTGTAACTTCAGGTCCAAGGTATTTGGCACCTTCCCATAGACATGCATGCAGGCAATGTGCATGAAATTTAAAAGAGAGAGGGGTGAAGAATATTTGAAGCCTCCCCTTCTCTGAAGAGAAAGGGAGGAGTGGATGGGGGTGGTGAGGTGGGACAGAAGAACTGAGAGGAGAGGAGGGAGGGGAAACTGTTGTCAGGGTGTAAGAAAGAATACTGTCATTGGTCCACATATTTGAATGCTTAGTGAGCACGGAGTGATATTACTTGAGAAGAATTAGGAGGTACAGCTTTGTTAGAGTAGGTGTAGTCTTGTTTGCTGAAGTGTGGCACTGGGAATTGGCTTTGAGGTTTACAAAAGCCCAAACGAGTCCAGTGTCTCTTTCTTCCTGCTATCCGCAGATGTGGATGTAGACCTTTCAGTTACTGCCTGCTTGCTGCCATGCTCCTGGATATGATGATAATGGACTAACCCTCTGAAACCGTAAACAAGCCCCAATTAAATGATTTCTTTTTGAAGGGTTGCCGTGGTCATGGTGTCTCTTGATAGCATTGGAACCGTGGCTAAGGCTTTGCAGCATGATGGCTGCTTTTAAGATCGGGTCCCTACAAAGTGTTGTCAGAGTTTCAGGAGTCTGAACACACCGCAAGTAACTTTCAGTGAAAAAATACACTTCAGACCTACAGACACAAGGACCCGGGTTCTGCTGACACCTGAATGAACTTGGGAGTGGATTCTTCTCAGAGTCTCTAGATGAAAGACCAGCCAGCAACTGCCTTGGTTTTGACCTTTCCTTTTAAGACCGAGACAAAGAATCCAGACAAACATGCCCAGACAAATGAACTGGGAGATAATGAATGGGTTTTGTAGAAGGTCTTGGTGTGTAGTGATTTGTCATGCTGCAATAGGAAGCCACAGAAGGCAGGCATTTATCACTGAGGAAAAATGACTGGGGTAGGTGGACAGTGGTACCCACTGGATGGGGTTGGGGATATGAGCCAGATAATCTCCTTCTTATAGGTCCTCTCTCTCCCTCTCCCCCGCCCCTCTCTCTCTCTCTCACACACACACACACAAAACAAAACAAAAACAAAAACAAGCTAATTGTAAATATTAGAACTGTAGAGAATCGTGAATTCTGCATGTAGTGGATTGTTATTTGTTTTCTGTTTGCCTGCTTGTTTGTCTGTTTAAGAATGAAAGTATCACTGCTGACCAGGCCTCAGGAGAGCACAGACATTGACATGGGTCTCTAGCTTTTTCATCAAAGTCAACTTCTAAGACGTCAAAAATGAACATATAAGCTTTGTGGTAGGGACTTGGAGATTAAAATATGCCTACACCCTCGTTTTCTTAGCCTGCATGGAGCATTCCCTTTGTATTCATAATGTAATAGGTAGGAGGGACTCCAAGCAGGGTTCATTAGCATCATTACTTTTTTTGTTGTTGTTGTTTAGGTTTTTTGGTTTTTTGTTTTTTTCGAGACAGGGTTTCTCTGTATAGCCCTGGCTAGAACTCACTCTGCAGACCAGGCTGGCCTCAAACTCAGAAATCTCCCTGCCTCTTCGTCCCAAGTGCTGGGATTAAAGGACATCATTACTTTCAAGGACTTTGTATCTGACTCTGGAGATGACTCTATGAAATTTGTGAAGAAAATGGTCAAGGCAAGAGCCAAGGAACTGATGTCAAAAGCTGATGACACAGACCAGGCAGCCTTTCCTCAGTCAAGGCAAAGGATGGAAGTGGATCTTCATGGGGGAAATTAGGGAAGTCCTTGGGGAGATGAATAATGCTGCATCCAGATTATAGCAGACAAAGAGGAAAATAGGAACAGCCCAGACCAAAAGAGGAAGGACACCACAAAGAACAACTCTGAGCCACAGAAAACACACTGTCCCTATAGTGTCTCTTAGTACTGCTGATTTGTGAAAACACTTTGCACACTATTAATTACGCACCACTTGGTGTCATATTGTATCATCACCATTGAATGCAGTCCTTTAGGACTGTGTTGTCAAAGTCCACTTTCTCATACATTGTCTCATAGAAGTCTGTTGGTTTCTTTCCTTCCTATGGTTTCTCTGAGGAAGTGATTTCACCCAATCTTATCCATCCTCTCTCCCTCAGCTCATTCCAGGATGCTTTGGGTCACTCACAACCATGACTTCCCCTTGAGCCCCTCCTTTCCTCTCTTCCCCTTTCCTCAAGTTCTTTCAAAGGCATGAATTATTAGGGCACTACTAACCTTACCCTGTAAGATACTCTTCCCATCTAAACTCATCAACATCATCATCCCAGTGCCAGCCCCAGGCTGAGTCCTGAACCCCTTGGAGGGACTTCAGATATGGCATTAGCTTTGCCCTGGCATATTTGCCTTTGCCCTGCCCTCAAATTCTTCCCTTCCCTCCCTACTTACTTCTGCTTACTTTACAGCCTTACAGCCCAGTGAGGCACAATCTATAGCTTCCTTGCATGGTTTAAGAGTCCAGTGAGATGGCTCAGCAGGAAGAGCTGATGCTCTTCTGAAGGTCCTGAGTTCAAATCCCAGCAACCACATGGTGGCTCAAAACCATCTCTCATGAGATCTGACACTCTCTTCTGGTGTGTCTAAAGACAGCTACATTGTACTTTCATATAATAGTAAATAAATATTTTTTTTTAAAAAAAGAGTCTAGTGAGACAATATCAGCAAGGTACCAGGACAAAATGGTGTTTCTAAGAAATCCTCTTGTTCTTTACAAGTTATTATGATTTTAATATCATCAACAAATTATGGTATGTGGGTGAGAGCGAGAGGGAATGAGCAAG